>JANHZU010005096.1:11999-28742 GCA_032468055.1 Acrochordus granulatus | reverse complement strand
CAAGCACCAAAGGTCCAACCAATTGTGATGACCTTTAGTCTTATCTAGGAGTCCAGGTGCTTGGTGGGCTGTTGGAGAAATACTTGTGACCTTGTAGCTTCAATAAACTTGTTGATTAGAACTGCACAGACAAAACCTGTTCCTTGAACCTTGTACTTTCAAAATTTTAAAAAACAACAGCAACAGTTTCAGTAAGAATAGAAAAACTTGGCTCTGTATTTGCAGCAGGGACATGCTTACTTTTCTCCAGAGCCTCAAAAACCTTAGATGTGGTATTCTAAACCCAGTAATCTATGATTTTTAACTGTGAGATGGGGGTATGTGTGCTCCTTTAGAATTGTTGAATTCCAATTCCCACCAGGAGCAGGTAGTGCCGTGGTCAATACCAAAATATGATGAGACTTCATTTGAGAACATCTGGAAAGGCCAGAATATGAACATGGAATCTTCCACCCTGACAAAGGCTGTCTCCTAGGATTGGGAGAGGGTTTTTCAGTTGTTAATTGCTGTATGAATCATCCATCCATCCATCTATCCATCCATCTTTAAGGACTGCCCAACTGTGGTTTAGATTATGAATAGTTTAGACTTTAAAAGCAAGAAGCAATAAAATGAAGAAATAAGCATTAAAAAATACAAACACAATATCGTACAGCGGCTCAACAACTATCCTAGCAAGTCTGGGAAAATAACAAAGTTTTCTTCTAGAACATCATGAAAGTGAGAACTATATAGATCTCCAGGGAAGGAGGTACTGTGATAGAGAAGGCATTGTTTTGAGATCTTGCTAAGATATTGTTTCATTGAAGGGACTTGAAATGCATCCACTCTGTTGGGATAGCACCAAATGTGCAGAATGATCAAAGAAAGGTGGTCTCTCAAAAATTCAAGTCCTATGCCATGAAGAGCTTTTCACCTCTTTAACATTTATTCATTTTCTAAATTGAATTTATATGCTGGAGTTGAAGTCCACCCATTTAAACTTGCCAAGGTTGGACACTTTTGATACATAGAAACATAAACATCATAAATTTATCCCATTATCAATTATCTCACAACAGAAGTGACCAGTGCTGTATGATTAATTACACACTCTTGTCATGACAGTCCCCAGAATTATGACCTGATCACTACTTCTACTGTTAACTACTACTACAGCATAAGAAACCCTTGCCCTCCTGCACTGGGTGAGAAAGAGTGTGCTAGAAAGAGTGCATTAGAAGGGGAACACAACTTATCCCATCCTGTACATTTTAATCTCCACACAAATTGGTCTTTTTCAAAATCCAATGTGTCTTAAGCCACCCATTCAGTAACAAGACATTTAGGGGCATTCCTCAGCTGATAGCCTTTTAGTTTCTCAGTTCTTCTGGTCCCAGCATATAATGCAGCTAAATTCAGCCAGGCTGTCCAAACTATTTTATCAATCAATTTTCCTTTCTTTGAAACTCTCCCAGGGCCAGGAATCCATACAAAACAGAGAGGAATTGAATTGATCTGAAATGTTTGCAGTAGCTTGGTTGCAACAGAAACATCTTCCTTTGGGAAGGGATGATCTAACATGTAAAACGCCAATAGCCGGATAATTTCCTCACTGTCACTTCTTGGATGTTTTGAAAGTGTAACGTTTTGGGAGGGGAGAGGTTGGAAATAAAAGTTCTCCTCCAAGGAAACAATAAATATATATTGAGATTGCACATATTTGAAACCCTCTGGTCAAAGTGTTATTTGGTCACTTCCTAGGGGTCGATCTATTACCAAAGCTGGAACTGCACATTTATAAGCTTCTTCGCATGACAGAAGGGTCAAGACAAAAGCAGGTGTGTCTTTTGCTTGGAAGGCGATGCAGTGATGAATTTGGTAGGATGATGTAATGGCTGAGAAATGACAATGATTTTTGGACAAGAATATCATCATCGTCATCGTGGAAAAGAGCAATCCTGGAAAAAGTGCTCAGACCTACGGTTGTTTGTAACGACATTATTGTTAGGACAATCCATGTTTCTGTCTCAATAAAAAAAAAATGTGAGAATTCCAGGTTCTTGTAAGTTTTGATTTTCTACAAGAATGGAGGTTCAGATCCAAAAGCACTTTTTTTTCCATCTGGAAGGGGGTCTCCATAAGCTCAGAAGCAGCTTTGTTATTTCTTCAAGCTATGCCGAAACTTAGCAAGGAAGGCAGACTCATCGGTGGTCTCTAATCCAAGTTCTCTTGGATACTGCATATCCTTGGATCTCTTCAGTCCTCTGATGAGGCTGTGCTTTGGCAAAATATTTTCCATCTTCCATTGCATCGCTGCGATATAAGAGTAGAGCCAAAGGATAGCAACAAATTCTTTTTCTTTATATGCAACCAATTACCAGATAAATGCAAGCATGCCTCTTAACAAAGAATTATATTTTTTGGTGGGAATATCGTGATGATCTCAGTAAAGCAAGCAGTTTTAGAAGAGATAGTGAGCCAGTAGTCTTGTAGCCAATTTTAATGTTGCATAACCTTCTGATGGCAAACTTCCAAACATTAACAAAAACTTTATGTAATGCTGAAAAAAAAAGAATTACAGAGTGACAGACAGAAATGAAGCATTTCTTTTTCTGATGTGAAAGCAAAGGGAATGGATATAGAAGATTCCTTTAAATAAAAAACTGAATTGAAATGTGTTGTCAAATACACCAAATAACTGCATTTAGCAAAAAAAAAGGCACGGGTTTTAAAATGAATTTCTGCCCTTTGGGGAAATTTGTTGGTGTGGCAAGTGTGGTGTTTTTTGGTTCACATGAGTACATTTTAAGGAGATAGAACTGAGGTACAGCATTTCAGGATCATGTTTCATGACAAGGCTGGACAAGAGTTTCTACCACACTCTTTCAGACTTGTGCTTTCCAGTCCATAAGGCTGTTTGATTTTAGTCTTCAACCTTGAAAATGGTAAGGTTGTAGGAGCTAGCAATGTAGGCTGGACTAAACATATAACAGTCAGATTTACTGACAAGGTCCACAGAACACACTTAACTAGATTATTGAATTAATGGGTCAGTTTGTTGAGCTATGAACTAAGCAGTCAGGCTGGGTTTGTGTAATATCCCCCTTCAAAAAAAAAATCTTCCCAAAATAAACACTAAACAAGTTTGGCTTGTTGTTTAATGCAGACTCTTCAACCTGTTGTATGAACCCCAAAGTATGCTTCCTTCAAACCTCATGGGAGATATTTACTTCCCTAAAGTCACAGGAAATGGATGAATTGACCTGTGTCCCAAACAGCAACTTTCTGGCTCATGGCCTGTTGGGTTAACCTCTATGTTCTCTTAGACATAACCCAATAGAACCGGTGGCCCAAATACCCCGTTCTGTTGCATTATCTAAATCTTCATGCTTTTCCGACTTCTCGAGTCAACTAAAAGTCAACACTCCCAAAAGCTGAGCTGCATCAGTTAGTCATTATTACTTGCTTTTCCTTATCACTTATATTGAGTGATGCATGAAGCAAGCAAATTCGTCTTCTTGGCCAACTGGCTGTCCTATGTCCTGAACTTTGGCTTGGTGCTCTAGCTTATGATAGCTAGAAGGTGATGTTTTGCTCCTCCCCCGCAAAGATGCCTTTTCTTGCCCAAATGATGTTCTCTATTGAGAATCTTACTTCAGTACAATTGATTCTGTCCCTACATTGTCTTTTTCCTACCATGTGTTGTCTTAAGCTCTTGCAACATTGAGCAGTTGCTATGGTTAAAATGAGAACTAGGCAGTTCCAGGCACCATATAGCTGAAACACACACCTTTCTATTTCTATTATTCTTCCCTTTTGCAAGGAACAACATATTTCAATTTCATGCCCAGGAACTGCATACGAATCATGACAGTGATATTTGACTTGATCTTTCTGTTTATTGGTTATATTTGTTGTTGGGAAATCAGAGTTCTCTTTATCCAGGCAAGTAGAAAACTGCACATACTTTGGAAATACTCATGGATGGAAGATGATATTTCTGCAGTCACAAGAGAGAGATGAGATATATAGGCTGGGTGTGATTGAAAGATCAGCAGCCCACCATATGATTCAATGACAAAATGTTTAAGTGTTGAGCTTATCAAATACTGAATGGGCAGGTCTAAACATCTAAACAGTGTTAGATAGTCTAAGTAAAACTGCAGAAGAGAGTGAGATACTTAATTTGGCCACTGAAATCCAGAACAGATAATATCGTGGTACTCCTCAACTTTTGACCAGTTGCTAAATGAACATTTGAATTTACAACACATCCCTGAATAGCTTTGAAGTTCTGATGTTGATTCTCTCCCTGTAGTCATGTGATTGAATTTTGGGTGCTCAGTGACTGGCTGGCATCTATGGCTATTTGCAGGGCCCCATGGTCATCTGACCGCAATTTAGCAATTTTAGTTGTGCTAAAAACTAGCATTTATATCCAGTTTCTAGCAAACACTAGCCCATAACAAACAATGGGTTTGCTTAACAAATGCAGCATTAATTACCATGATAGTCACTTTATGACCATGACATTCACTTCATGACCACTGCAAAAAAGGTCATAAAAACTGGTTGGGTCATGTGGTGACCCTCTTTACAACTGTTATGACTGACAACTGTAATTGCCAAGCTCAATTACAGTCATAAGTTGAAGATTAGTTGTACTCATGGATACAACTCACTAAAATCTATTGTGTTCTGAGAAGCTCATGAATATGGTGGAGAAGCAGATGCTCAGTGTTAATGCATATAAGGAAGACCTGTTGGTTTCTATGGATTACTATTTTTTAAAATGTAAGTTAAATGGATATTTAGTGCAGCCATTAGTGCCATATCATAGCTTTTGACAATATCATATGCTTTTGCTAATCTGATATTCAAGATGACTGCACATGATTTTTCTACTTGTCTTTGCATTCACTTCTATTTCTGAAACCATCTAACTGCAGAACGTTGCTTTCACACTGAATTAGAACTTCTCTCTACACTCTCAGCTGCTGTATTTATGCGATATAAATTGAAGGGTTGTCCCTTTTTTCATTATTGGTCAATGCAATACCTTTGTAAAATTAGGGCTCGGTTTCATCTTTCATTTTCCCAGTCTCTTGCAATTCCTACCCTTTTGTTACTCCCGTTCTCTTCACTTGAGCCTTCTGAGCCCACCATGGAGTTTCTGACTGACTGAAATGAATCCATTCATGTCAGCCCTGGTTTCTCTCTGAGAAAGTAATTATCTGTGTGCACCATCAGAGCCTCCTCTCCCAGGGAGAACTATACTGAAAATGAATTATGTCAGGCATGAAAAGCAGTGGGGGAGACTTCAAGTGTTGCATTTGCAAAATGGGAGAAAGAGGAGAAAACTTTGAATCAAATTTCTTCAGCCTGGGTAGATGCTGAGGAGACTGGACTGCCAAGCAGGGAAGGACAAAAACTTGGCAAGCAGTGAGATAAGTAAGAAGGAAAGGGGAATTGCAATATCAGGACTAGCTGATGTACAGGCTGTCTAAGTTAATGATAATAAAAATGAAAAATGAGGAAACATTTAAATCAGGGCAAATTCCAGCATAAGAAACAGATTTAGTCTAAGGTGCTTGTGAGAATTAGGCATGAGTAGTCCTCAACCCTCCACCATTCATTTAGTGATTGTACAAAGTTACAATGGCACTGAAAAAAGGAACTTATGACTAGTCCTCACACTTATAATCATTGCAGCATCCTCTTTGTCATGTGATCAAAATTCAGGTGCTGGGCAACTGACATGGATTTATGATAGTTTCAGGATACTGGGATCACATGATCATTATTTGCAACCTTCCCAGTTATCTTCTGACAAGCAAAGTCAATGAGGGAAACTGGATTTGATTAATGACCACATAATTCATTTATCAACTGCAGTGATTTGTTTAACAATCATGGCAACAAAAATTGTAAAATCAGGTGCAACTCAATTAACAACTACTCATCAATGGAAATTCTGCTCCCAATTGTGATTGTAAATCTAGAATTACCTTTAGTAAGGGTCATGGGTTGAGAAATTTGGGCCAAAGACCAAAGAACTAGTCTGGGTGGTGATTTTCTCAGCAATGAGCTTCCCTTACGAACAATTATTCAGCTATTCCAGTTTGAATTCCAGCTCCAAGAATTTCCAGCCAGCATGGACATTAGCTGAGAATGTTAGATATCCATCCAACACATCAATAGTCCAATAGTTTTGGAAAGTCTACCCTGTCCACCCTCAAGCAGTTTCTCCTTTTGTAGGCTCAATTTTTTGGACAATGCTTAGGAAAAACTCCAAATATTGTCCCTTCATTCTATTTGGCAAGTAAGTGGTTGAGATATAGCCAATGAATGGTACTTCCAAATCTTTGGTTGATATATGCATTGGAGAAAAGAACTGGGTGTTAGAGTCGAAGCATGATTTTTCAAAGGCCCCCTGTTTGATAACATGCATCTGGTGACTTACAGGGTACCTTTAAAACAGCTGAGAAAGATATATGCCAAATATGTCAGGAATCATATCATTATACCCTATAATATCAGTATACCATTATAACACAACCCAATGTTGACTTCCATTTCAGTTCTTAGTGAAGTGCAACTCAAGTTTGCTCTGATTTGATTCCTGATGAGGTTCAGTGACAAAGCAGGCATATTCTACCATCTAATGCAACTTGATTTTTATGAGAAACTTTCAAAAGAAATCATATTATTTACACATATTAATAATACAGCGGGGCATTATTGGGTGAATAGGTCATTATTTAGTGCAGGCACTAAGATTTACGAAGCATGCTAGGAATGAAACACAAATGCTAAAAAAATGCTTATTTAATTTAAATTATTTAATTTTGATTGTACAACGAGAAGCAAGTGAAACAAATGAAAGAACAACAATATCTATTTTAGAAGTAAAAAAAGGTCTTTTACATAATCATGGAAGTCTCTCTGCGATTTGTGAACATTAGCAGTCTATTTATTCTCAACATTTAATAATGTTTGGAAAAGGAAGAATTGCCAGCCTTTAACTGATGAATCCTAAGTTGTATTAACATTCTGTATTTTTCCACACTGTTGGCTTGGTGTTGTTTTTAAGTGAGAGCAGCGTCCATAGCAGCTAAATCAAGAATTATATAAGGACTCCTGCTAGGACAGGGAGCTGGACTAGAAGACCTCCAGGTATATCTTCTGTCATAACTATTTTGACATCCCCCATCTCCTGGTTGCCCTGTTGGCAAGCAGAAGTATATAGTAGCACCTCAAACTCAGCAATTTCCAAGAGTAGTTTTCTTTAATGTGTCCATTCTGATGCCATCAGGATCATTAAGGTTCCCATCAAGTGCTTTATTATTTGGCTAAACCCTTAACTGGAATGAATAATCTGATCTGAGTTTAATTCTGATGCAACTGAGACTTTTAGAGAAAAGTTCAGAATATCTTCTAGTTCAAGGAAGGAAAGGGAGAAGGAGAGAAATGGAAAAAAGAGAAAGGAAAGAAAGGAGGAAGGCAAAAAGGAAGGAAGGGGAGAAAGGGAAAAAAGGGAAAGTAAAGGAAGATGGAAGAGAAGGAAGGAAATCTCTCTCCCTCCCTCCCTCCTTCCTTTCTTCCTTCCTTCCTTCCCTCCCTCCCTCCCTCGCTCCCTTCCTTCCTTCCTTCCTTCCTTCCATTTATAGATTGTCAGATTGTAAAAATTCATTGCATACTAATTTTTCTTTCTTTCCTTTTTTTCCTGCCCCACATGATGGTATTCTAAGATAGGCTATCAAAGACAACATTGATCTGTGACTTTAAAGCATACCCATTCATTCCTGCTCATGGAACGAAAACTGGTCTGTGTCTGGCATGTTATCTACTCAGAAGAATCCTGGGGTGGCAGAGTGAAATATCTGATGATGCCCTGCCCCCATTTCAGTGCCCAGGGTTGGAAACACATTGAAGAAATAGCACACTATCAATCAGCGTAGAAAAGAAATACAGTCTATCTTCAAAAACTACTATGTAGTGCTGAATTAGCTCTCCTAGATTTGAGCCATTCATTCAGCTGGATGTCCAATACATGCTCTACTTCAAAGCTTCATGCAGGAGCTCTACAGGACACCACACAGTATGCAGGATGGTGCAGCTTTCTTGCCTAACTTATCCTGCGGCTACTGGCATCTGCCTTGAAGCATGTGGTTTGATTATCTTTCTCATTATCTTAGCTACAAATGTTATTAGTAGCCATAAAATTACCCATTAAAGGGAGAGAGATTACTTGCCTGCACCACCAAGGGAGATAATAGATAATTTGCTAAACGGGTTTAGAGCAGAATTCACTTGTTGTGTGTGTATATGTATGAAGACAGAATGAAAGGGAGAGAGCAAAAAAGTGCACTGTTATTGCATCATCTATTCTCCTAATGAACTTTGGCGATACCCTGCAAATTTTTGTGCTCACTAATGGGCCATGCATATGTGCTAGGCTAGTAATTCCCCCAACTACGGATCTCCCCTAAGATACATTAAGATATCCTTTATACAGAAAAGGCATTTCATCAAATCTGAATCAAGCCTTTCATGTTTTTATTTCTATGATGTTTCAGAATATAGAGAACATATCCCATTTCTGAGAAGAATATAATTCCTGCAGCAGTCTGGATGTTTTGAAGATGGGAGCAGGGATATCTGGAGGCTTATAAATCTTGTCATCTGGACTTCAGGAGACTTTGACTCTTTCTGTTTTACAACTATGGACTCTTTTCCTTCTCTGATTTTAATTTGTTTTGATAAAGACTTTGTGATGAGGTTGAAAGCTCAACAAAACAATATTAAAAATTAAAGTCCAGATGACAAGATTAATAAGCCTCCAGATATGTTTTATACCCTGGATGTCTGAGGATTTTTTTGCACTGGAGCAGGGAATGATCGATCTCATTGACTGAATTTTAGAGAAAGGAAAAACCCAACCACTCTTGGGTGCACTGACCCTGAAGGAAGCCGAGTGATGCTTCATGATTTTGCCTCTGAAGAAGCATGCCTAGGCTAGCAGTTCAGAACTTGATCCTGTGCATGTTTAATCAGAAGGAATACTCAGTTTGCCACCTCTTTAGGCCTTGTGCATTATAGAAGTGCTCTCCAATCATCTTAAGTTGGCACAAAATTAAATTGGCATGAAATAAGCTATCCTTTGGCCACTTTCCTGCCTTGGTTGTCTGATGGCTAGTCCCTTGGCTTCCATTCAAGTCTGTGGGTGGCAGAAACTATTTTGCACACCTTGAGACTGCCCTTGGAGAGGGACAGAAGAAGACAGAAATCACTACTCTGGTGCTAATACAGTTGAGGAGCATTGAAGTCTATCTTACTAAGAGGCTGGCAATAAAATGAAGACAGTATCTGGGATTCATGATAGAGAATAACATTGCCAGGATAGGCTTGTATTGTGGATTGATGCAGGTGAGGATCCAGCCTTAATCACTATTAATCTCAAGCTTTATAGGGAGAAATATATGGCCTTCTTCACAATTAATATGAACATTTTTTAGATGGTTTAAAAATGATCCAGCTGGCACATCATGCTAATTCATAATAAGGGAGGTTGCACTTTGTAAAAAGGCAAATGCATGGAAGTCACACTGTAAAGTGTGCCTTATTTTTATTATTATTTTATTATTATTGGCCAGAAGTGTAATGTTTGGATCAGGTCATCCATT
Organism: Acrochordus granulatus; assembly: GCA_032468055.1. NCBI lineage: Eukaryota > Metazoa > Chordata > Lepidosauria > Squamata > Acrochordidae > Acrochordus > Acrochordus granulatus. The sequence goes on along the minus strand of JANHZU010005096.1, from coordinate 19,074 downwards.
AGAAGATCCTCCTCTAAAATAAATTATCTAGCATTGATTCCCGTGTGAATGAAAATAAAATAAAAAATGGATACAAAGAGCATCCAAATTATATATTTATAGCCCATATTCATAATCCATCTCCACAATATTTTTTCCCTTTAGTTTGTTCTTCCCCTTGTAAAATTCATTCTGATTCTTTAATCATGGTACAGATTATGCTTGTGTATTAAGGAAGCAGAAGTAACCAGGAACTCTAGTTCAAAATCTTAATTCCGTGGTATAGTTTCTTGGCTCCTAAAATTTCGTTCTGGCTTTTCCACTGCACATTGAAACATTGGCAATGTGGACTAGTGGTTAAAATGTTAGGTTCAGCTAAGGAAAACCCAGGTTCAAGTCTGCTTCAGTCACAGAAATTCACTTGACCAGTCACTTTCTCTTAGTTTTACGCACCTCATACATGGTGGCTGTGGGTATTTGCATTGATCTCCTGAAGGAAAGGCAAGATATGAACCCTAACAAATACATATAGGAAGATACTTGCTATGTTTTTGCTGTCTGCCCTCCTCTCTATTCCAACTCCTGCTTACATTCAAAATCAGTCTTCCCTGTATTGTGTAGTTTAGTTAACCCACAGTAATACAATGATTTTCCTAGCAAGCTGAAAGTATTTTGAGGAAACAGAGCAGATGTGTCCAACCTTGACAACTTTTTAAAGCTGCTAAGTTTGGACACATCTTATTTCTTCAAAATACTTTCAGCTTGCTAGGAGAATGTGTAGACTTCAACTCCCAGCTGACTGAGGAAATCTGGGAGTTGAAGTCCACACAAAGGTTGGACACCCTTGAAGTAGAGGATGGCATCAATGATTCTACAACAAATGTAGAATAATTATTCTCTGGCTGAAAATCTTGTGGAATTGTTCCAGTTGAGTCTTTCTCTCGGGCTGAGATTCCATCACTCTTGACAGAGAATCGCAACCGAATTTCTAACTATCCAAAGAGGTTGCCTCTTGTATTTCTGCGTAAGAGGTGCTCTGAGCAGCATTTGTTAACTCATGCAAAAACAACCTCTACCCCAAGGATCTCTGATGCTGATGCGCTAAAAATAAACTGCTAGGGAGTTTAAGCCTGAAGTGCACCTCAAATCCAAAAAAGAAAGGAAGGAAAGAAAGACCAAAAGACCGTGGCAATTAGAAGGTGGGAAATGTTCACAACATGCTCAGCCCAGATAATGGAGTGTGCATTCTTAGTGAAAAGCAACAGCTGATCCCACTACGGAGTAGCGTTCTCCCACTTGACAAATTGAGGCAGACCGTTGGGATCTTCGGTGGTTTTGTTGGGTAGACTTGTCCGATGGCAGCTCAAGCCCCGTTGAATAATTCAGAGGCCTTGTAAATCACCTTCATGGAGTGGCAGAGGCAGTGGGCGATGCGGAAAGCGGTTTTACTTTCAACAATTGGAAAGGGAAAGGCTAATTTCCGATGCGGAAAGCGGTTTTACTTTCAACAATTGGAAAGGGAAAGGCTAATTTGCCTCTTAAGAACGAAACAAGCATAGGCACAGAAATATTTGTAGTATATTTTCGCTCCTGTCAATACTAAAAAAAGAGATGGGCTGGATCCACCTAGTAGCAGAGAAGAAGTTCTGAACAGAAAGAAAAAGACTGATTTTGGAGTGTGTAATTTCTGGAGTGAAAGCACCAATTGTGGAGTTCATATATTTTTTACTCAAGCATATTACTCCAGCTCTGTGTACAGTCATTGGCACCGAATATTTTCCCACCTTCAGAGGACAACTTAAAAACAAAACTTGAGAAAACTGTATCCCTCTTTCTGGAGAAAAAGTAGGATTCTGCTGGTTTGCACACTGGAATTTGCTTGCAGCTATCCTTGCCCTTCTATTTCTGTCTTGATTAATTAAAAATAGTTCAAGAGTTAATAACAAGATTGTGATAAACAAAGCACATTCTGAACACCCCTTTCAGCTGTGTAACCATGGACTGGATTGTCTTTTATTTTTCTGAAAAACCACACATCGCAGATCCAGGTGCAAATATAGATACCAGTTCCTTGAAAAATCTTACCCAAGAAGCTAAGGTGATAAAAATATACTGGTTTCTAAAATAAGGAAGCAGTCTTGCATTTCACAGATTCCAAAAACAAAACAAAACCTCACAAGTCACAAAACATCAAGTTTATGTGATGATTAAAGACTTGGTTTAAAATCCCGGTTAGAGTCGCCTCACGTTGATTCAAGAGTAGAACTGCTGAGAATGGCAAGAGAAGTGTTAAGCCATGGGAGATTTGCACCAGGAATGGTTTTGTGGAATGATACATAGAAGAGACAAATGTTTCTTAGAAGGGGAGGGGATGATGCCTTTTTCTTGAGCACTCTGTCTTTGTTGCTTAGATTTGGAGAAAGAAGAAGAAACTATAAGGCAGCACTCACTGTGCCACTGTAAATCCTGATAAATCATGACACATTCCTATACAGGTAGACTTTGACTTACTACCAGTTGTTTAACAACATTTGAAGTTATGATGGACTTAAAAAAGGCAAGTTATGACCCATCTTTGAGATTATGGCAACCCCCCCCATGGTCAAGACTTCAGACTGAAGTCCACACTTCAGGCACTTAGCAATGAGCTTGCATTTATGACTGGTTGCAATGTCCTGCAGTCACACGACCATGATTTGCAATGTTTTTTTTGCTGATTTCTGGCATAAAATTCCCATTTGGAAGAACTGATTTGCTAAATCAATTTCATAAAGTCACCACTTTATGACTGTGGTGACTTGCTTTACGATCATTGCTAAACGGGGTGTAAAATTGAATCTGTTCACATGGTGCCTTGACTTACAACCACAATGACTTACAATCAAAAATCTGGGCTCAACTGTGGTCATAAGTTGAGGAATACCTGTAGTTCAGTGAATTAAGGAGATGTGTCTGAGTCGCTTCTGAATATTATTTGGACATTCTAGATTTAAAGATGCTCCATCAAGATCATCTTTTTAGTTTCCACAGCTTGACCGCCTTCTATCTTAGATAGTTATATTTGGATTTCTGCACCAATCCAGGGCTGGACTTGATGCCTTCAAAGGTCCTTTCCAACTCAATAATTTTAAAATACTAGAATGCCCGTTTCCAAAAGTTGATCTTACCCATAGACCTTGACATTCTATTCAAAGCCTTGAGGTGACAGGAGTTATGCAAACCTGGTTAATGGAACTGATGAAATGAGAATGACAATGATGTCAACACATATACTTCCTCATTTTGAAAAACTGGGAGAAGGATTAAAATCAACAGAAAGAGGTAGTAATGTGGTTTGTTTCAACGTTAAGTGTCAATTGCTCCTATGCTACCTTTAATCAACACAGCATTACATGGTGGCATGAGCAGTAAAGCTGCTGGGATTTCGGCTGGAGGTTGTTGGCTCGAGTTTGAGACCCCAGAGCCACCATATATATATAATGGGTGAGCTCCTGTTGTCTGCCTAGCTCCTGCCAACCTAGCAGTTCAAAAGCATGCAAAATACAAGTAGATAAATAGGTACCACCTTCGGTAAGAAAGGTAACAGAAACCGTGTCCTTTGGCATACAGTCATACTGGCCACATGACCACGGAAACATCTTTGGACAAATGCTGGCTCCCTCAGTGAATCAGAAATGAGCACCACAGAGGTGGCCATGACCGGCAGGGGAAACCTTTACTTTTTATTACTCCTTTATGAGCTTGGAATAGTAGTTTGACAAAGGCATGCAGAATTTCCTTTTGTGAGACCTTAAATCATGCCACAAAGAACCACTTTCCTAAGAAATTTTTAGACAGAAGGAAAGAGAGAATTCCTGCCTTCCAATCTATTCCTCCATCTATCCCTTCTTCCAGCCATGATTAACTCAGATGCCTGACTCAGGTGCTGAGGAGCAGGCAGGAAGTCGAACCAATAAAGCAGCCAAACAGAAGCTAAGACACAGTTGCATGTTTGTGTGTGTGGCTCTGACTGCAGATCAGTGGTGGGTTTTGTCCTTTCCTTTCCAGTTAGAGGGAAACGAAAAGTGGAAGGTCCACCACAGCCAGTTCAGACCATGACGACAAATCTCTAGAATGAAGGGCTTGCAAATCCTATTTTCTTCTTTAGACTTGGCATCGAAGAGGAGTTGGGTTGTGTCCTTTGGCTCTGGAAATTTCTGATACATCCTGAAAGATTATGGATGATTTTACAAAATCATTGTGAAGATAGGAGGGATACTGATTGTAGCCTCTTGCCTTCCTTCACTGTAATTCTTCTTCAAAGCTTTTTTCCTTATTTTTTTAATAAATCAAAAATAAGAGCAATACAAGAGTGACAATTCAAACAAAAAAGATATACATACATCCCTGCATATAATACTGCAATGATAAATGGAAGATGGCATTATTAAATCATTATTAAATAAGTATATAAGGATGTAGTGCTGTATTCCATCAAAACAAAGAGAATGAAGTCAAACATCTCTTGACTTCATTCTGTATTGTCTGGAGTGCTGTCTTCTTTCCACTTGTGCAAAATTATTTTCTTTGTTGATCTCCAGGCTTGATGGAGTCAAAGTTCTCCACTCATTATACCTCAATCCTCCTAGTTTTGTATGGCTGGAAATAGAGAGAACTATCTTTCCTGTACTCTCCTTGCATGCAGAAGAGAATTTGAGGAAACATTTCCCCATGTTCTGGTGTAGATTGGATCACCCCAAAAGAACTAGCCAAAATAGTCAGGTCTTTTATGAACCTTTAGTCTGAGAACCACCAGAATTAAAATATTGAGTGCCCCAAATTTTACATTTTCCTCCATATTTTCATTTACAAATCATTTCAGAGAGTAAGACAAGATACTTGGTGTCTGTCCAAAGTATTGTTATGAATGTAGTTCTAAAATATTGCTAGCAAATATGATGGCTTATGAGATCTGGTATTTTTTTTTTATTCTGATGTCCAGTGTGTCACAACTTTAATGTCATCAGTACATATTCACCAAAACTTATGACTTTTGGTTGGGATTATCTCTCCAGATTTGTAAGGAAGGCTCTTTCTCATCTCAATTGTTAGATCTGGGACATTAATAATCAGGTGTAAGCTCCTTCAGCTAAGCTTCTTTAGCTCAATAAAACATACAGTACTTCCAAGTAAGACTGCCTTAATGTGTACCCTAGCTGGTTTGGCTTTAAATATAAAGATTGACATTTTATCATGAAGATTGGCGGCAGGATGGCAAATCCAAGAGATAATAAGAATTTTCTTTTCCTTAGCTCGTCTCTCAAAATAATTTGTTTCTTTGGCTATTGCTGTCACACCTTAAGCTAGTGATTTTTGGGCTGATCTAAACAGCTGATCTAGCAGGCATCTGTTTTTGGATTGACTGATTATGTACCATCAAGTTGTTTTCAACTCTTTGGGATCACATAGATAGAATTTTCTCCAAGACGATTAGTTAAATTTATATGCCGCCAAACTAAAAATTGACTCGAAGGGTTATAATGGAAACAATATAAAATAAATTAAAACCATTAATTAAAATAAAAAAACAGACAGACAGAGAGGGGTGGAGCAATATATATATATGGGGTAAGGAGCTGGGTACTAAACCACCAACCACCTTCAAGATGATGTACCCCCAGTGGGGCCCCAAGCCAGCTGGCAGAGCCAGGTTTTAAGGCCCTTCTGGAAGGCTGCAAGGGTGGGTAAAGACCTCACCTCTGGGGGTATGATGTTCCACAGGACAGGGGCCAAAGCAAAAAAGGCTTGTCCTCTTGACCTGCCACCTGAAATTTCTTGGCTGACAGGATCCAAAGTAGGTCTCCTCTATTAGGTTTAAAAGTCAGGACCAACATCTTGAATTGCACCCGGAAGCAAACTGGCAGCCAGTGCAGCTCACAGAATAAAGGTGTTACATGCACCATTCTATGGGCCCCTAAAATCATCTGTGCAATGGCATTCTGCACCAACTGCAACCTCCAGATGCTCTTCAAGGGTAGAATGCATTGCAGTAGTCCAAGGAAGAGATGACAAGGGTATGTGTGATTGAACATAGGGACTCCTGTCCAGGACGGGTTGTAACTGGTGCACAACATGAAGTTGCGCAAAGGCCCTCCTAGCCATGACTGCCACCTATTCTTCAAGCAGGAGTTGCAAATCCAGGACAATCCCAGATTGTACACCAGGTTTGTCTGGGGCAGTGGCACCCTGACCAGAGTTAAAGATGTTAAAGTCCCCAAACCCCCAAACACCCGAAGTCATTCAGTCTTGACAGGGTTCAACTGAATCCTGTTGTCCCTGATTCAGACCCATACAATCTCCAGACACTGAGTCAGGGCCAAGACAGCATCACTTGAATCACCAAGGATGGAGATGTAAATCTGAGTATCATCAGTGTTATGTAAATTTTAAAAAGAAGAGGAGAAAGTACCAAGCCCTGCAGTAGTGGCCGTGGACTGGACCTTTCCCTCCCTATTAACACCAGTTGGGACTGGCCTTGAAGAAAGGAGCCAAACCAGCACAAAACTGTACTGCCCAGCCCCAGCCCCCACAGCTGATCTAAAAGGATACCATGGTCGATGGTACTGAAAGCCACCAAGAAGTCAAGGAGAGCCAGGATGGATGCACTACCCTCATCCCACTCTCACCAGAGATCATCAACCAATGCTGCCTCCACCCCATAACTGGGCCTGAACCCAGACTGAAAAGGGTCCATATAATCCATTTCCTCCAGGATATTTTGTAGTTGCCATGCCACCACCTTCTCAACCACTTTCTCTGAAAAGTGTAGGTGGGAGACTGGATGATAATTGTCCAGATAGGTGGAATCCAGCAATGGCTTTTTTTAACAGGGGATGAAGCGAGTCCTCCCTAAAAGATCTCAGAAATATCCCCTTTTGCAGTGAAGAATTTATCACTGTGTAGACCTACTTGTTAATCACCGTCCTGGAGGCTTTCACCAACCAGGAGGGACATAAATCTAATTGACAAGTGGTCACACTGACAGCACTAAGGACCCTGTCCACTGCATCAGGGGCAACAGGATCAAATTGCTCCCAGATAATTGGGCAAGAGTCCT
>JANHZU010005095.1:53005-64701 GCA_032468055.1 Acrochordus granulatus | reverse complement strand
GTCTTGTTTTGACTGACTGTATGGAGCTTCTCCATCTTTGGCTGCAAAGAATATAATCAATCTGATTTCAGTATTGATCATCTTGTGATGTCCATGTGTAGAATCACCACTTGGGTTGTTGGAATGAGTGTATTTGTTATGACCAGATTGTTCTCTTGACAAAAATCTGTTCGTCTTTGCCCTGATTCATTTTGTACTCCAAAGCCAAATTTGGCTGTTATTCCAGGTATCTTTTGGCTCCCTACTTTAGCATTCCAATCCCCTATGATGAAAAGGATATCTGTTTTTGGTGTAAGTTCTAGAAAGTGTTGTAGGTCTTCATAGAACCAGTCAACTTCAGCCTCTTTGGCATCAGTATTAGGAGCACAGACTTGGATTATTGTGATGTTGAAAGGTTTGCCTTGGTTTCAAACTGAGATAATTCTGTCATTTTGGAGATTGTATCCCAGTACTGCTTTTCCCATTTTTTTATTGATTATGATGGCTACTCCATTTCTTCTAAGGGATTCTTGTCCATAGTAGAAGATACAGTGGTCCTCTGTATTAAATTCTCCCATTCCTGTCCATTTTAATTCACTGATTCCAGAGATGCTGATGTTCAATCTTGCCATCTCATGTTTGACCACATCCAGCTTACCTTAATTCATAGATCTTCCATTCCAGGTTCCTATGCAATATTGTTCTTTACAGCACTGGACTTCCTTTTCACCTCCAGTCAAATCCACAACTGAGCTTCCTTTTGACTTTGGCTCAGCCATTTCACTCTTTCTGGATCTGTTTGTAATTCCTTCTGATCTGAGAGGCTCATCTTCTGGTGTCCTATCTTTTAGGCTTTTGTTACTGTCCATAGGGATTTCTTGCAAGGATACTGGAGTGGGTTGCCATTTCTTTCTCCAGTGGAGTCCTGTAGCCCATTTTTCACTTGATGTCCAGGAACCCTAACAATATCTGGGTTAACAGCACAGTCCTTGTTAACCTGGGCGATGACTGAGCTGGTATGTAAATTACATCTCACCATGTTTTTTATGGGTGGGAGACACACTTTGGCTCCTCTGATGAGATCTGTCCTCTGATGAGATCTGTCCAGTGTGCTTTAAACTCTCATCTTCTTTGGAGCACACAAGCAGCACCAGGTATTACATTTCTATTCAACTAATAGAATAGTAATTGCATATATTTTAGTTACTTTGTCTTAATGTGTTAAGGAAGTAAAATCTTATAAACCATAAGGATGAGGAAAGTAAAATACTGGCCTATTGAAATATATTCGCATTGCTTTTGCTCTTTGTATATGAATTGTTTTATTAAGATAGAATTTTTCAACTGTTGTGAATGGGGAGGCTATAGCTAAATGGACCAATACAGTATAATTTTGCATACCTAAGAAATAAAAAAGATCCAGTAGCACTGATGGCAAAAAATTATTTTTGGTATACAGTTGTGCCTCACAAGATGAGAATTGTCCATTCCGGAAGAACGCTCTTAGTGCAAAATGCTCTTAAAGTGAAATGAGATTTCCCATAGGAAACAATGGAAAATCGGACAATCCGTTCCATGCCCTCAAAAATATTCACCAAAAAATCATTTTCAATGGAATGATCTAGAAATGATTGTCCCTAACATCTGAAACAAGTAACAATGATTAACACATGATATAAAGCAGAAATAGAACAAACTAACCAACACTTATGGATCTGCTTCGAGACTGCTGCTAGGCCAGCTGCTGCTAAGCTATCTGCTGTCCAGCACCCCCTGCTGGCTGGGAGGATCTGCTGCTGCCGCTGCTGGGGCAAAACTGCCTTTTGCCTCAGCAACATCTTTCCGGAGGTCTTTCGTGGGCAGTTTGGAAATGTTTCTTGTCTCCATACTTTGAGGAGAGAAGAGACAGGCAGCAGGGGTCAGGCCGGGCGACGAGGGGGAATTTCTGCTTTATTTTGGGGTAGAGCAAGGACTGCTTTATTTTGTGTGTGTGCGTGCACACGCGCTTTCAGAACAGTCCCAGCTGGTGTGAGGGACGGGGAGGGGACTGCCTGGAGGGAGAATCTGGAGTCTAAAGTTTCGGGAGTTCCATCTCTTGAATTCCTTTCACTTAATTTACGCTGTCTACGTAGTGAGAGAGGAGAACCGACGGCTCCGTTGTGAGATTTCCCACATGAGCTCATCGCACAAAGCTCATCTTGCGATCAGGTATGTCGACCTGCCATACATTCTGGCAAAGTCAGTCACACGCACAGTAATGGAGTAAGCTATGCAGCAGCAGCAGCAGAATGCGCACGCGCTTGCTGCCTGTACGGCAATGGAGTAAACCACACGGCATTTCCTGAACAGGAAATACAGAGCGCGCTGACTGATGATGCGTAACTTATGGGGCAAAGTTTGCTGGTCTTGTGAGTCGTGGCTCGCCTAGCAGAATAAATTTTATTAAATTTTTTTGCTCGTCTTGTGAGAATCTCATCTTGTGAGATGCTCGTCTTATAAGGTTGTATTTATAAATATGTATTTGAAATTTCACTGTATTTGAAAGCCACTGCCAGTCAGACCAAAAAGACACTAAGTGGCAGAGAAAAATTATACTCTTCCTATTGTAATGTTCCACGTTGAGCTTGTGATGAATCTACTGTCTTAGAAAATATAACTTAAGTTCAGTATGGTCACAGTTATAATACTACATAATAATCATATAATTATTGAAAACTTGGTATGTTTATAACAAGAAATGAAGCACTACAGGTAGTCTCAACTTAGGACCATAATTGAGCTTGGAATTAGTGTCATAAGTTGTGGTGGTCATTAAGCAAGTCATATAACTGTACCTGATTTTTACAACTTGTTTTGTGCATTTTTTGATGGAAAGCAGATGTAAATGTCAAAACTGGCAAAAATATCATTGAAAATTATGGTCACATGATTGTGGGATGCTGCAAAAGGCTGTAAATGCGAGCCAGTTGCCAGGTGTCCAAACTGCAATTACATAACTGTGGGCGGGTGCAGCCTGACCTTTGAAAATGGATCGTAAGTTATCTGGGAAAGTCCACTGTAACTTTAAAGTAAGCTACTGGTCATTAAATGAGGATTACCTGTAATAATTTTTTGTCCAACTGCTAGGCCTTGTCATTTTCCGCTTAGGGCCTGAATTTACTGGGTTCAGTTTTGTCTGATGGCATGACTAACAGGGGAATTATCAAATTTATTGTGAGCAAGGAAGGAGAAGTTACAATGTAAAAGGTGAAAAGAGATATTTCAATGAAGGTGGTCAACCTAGTGCTCTTTAGTTGTTCTGGACTGAAAACTCGGATAATGAGAAATTCTGAAAACTTTAATCAGAAAATCTGGAGGGCATTTGATTGTGTCTCACAGAATGCAAGTTTAGCGTATAGTGCCTGCATTGTTATAACCCATATATGTGCAAGTGTTGGTTAATATTTATCCATTTTTTTTGGTACAGACAGTCTCCTACTTACAAACTTCCAAGTTATAAACTTTCGCCAATAAGAACCAAGTTGTCTACTATTCCAACCTAGAAGATGGGAGAAGGAAAGAAAGGGTTAGTTTATGGTAGACTGCAAGCCTCCCATTGCGAAGGATGGCTGCGCTCCACATGCAAGAGTGTGGGGCTGAGGAACGCCTCAGCCAAGAGCAGTGGAGGTAGATGTGGACGTGCCTGAAAGAGGACCCAAGTGCCCAGGGAGGGGAGAGGATTGCTGAAGCAGGGAAGACTCTGCTCCTCCTGAACGTAACTCAGAGGTGGATGAATTAGAGAAGAAATAAAAGGTGAGCCATGCACAAGCCCAGAGAGGCTCACGGTGGGGAAATGGAGCAGTGCAAGAACTGCCATTGGGGCCAGGAGGCTAGGTCTCCCACCACTGGGCACTCCCCTTGTGAGAATGGAATAGTGCATCTCACCCCTCTATTCTTAGACTGTATGGGATGGCTTCATCCTTGCCAGCAACCCTTCTCCCACAAGGGGAGTAGCCTATGTGACAACTAGCTGGTGCCAACAGCCAAAGCCACAACAGATCAATCAGGCATTCTACTCAGAAGCAGGCTTTCCCCACTTGCAAGGGGACCTCAGCTGCCCTGCCATAAGAGAGGGGCAAGAAGAAGCTGATGCACTCACTGCTGCTTGCAGGGAATAAGGATTAGGGTTAATCCACAGTCAACTGAGTGAAGAAGTATGACTTACATAAGGTAAGAATTGTACTGTGCATGTATTTTTATACTTGGTTGGACTTACAAACAAAATGGACTTATGAATGGCCTATCAGAAAAAAACCTATTTGTTAAGGAGGGGGCTGTCTGTACAGAGTTATATTTTCCTCTCCAAAATATTTATGTTGAGTATATGTTGAAACTGATCTTTTACTCAAGCTTTTAAGATTTTTAAGTTAGTTTTCTGATTTTGTATTTTTAATTCTGTCCTTATAGTGATTTAAAGTAATTAAAGACAGATGTTGCAATTTATTAAATATTACTTGCTAGCTTTGAGATTTTTGAAAATTAAGTTAAAATGACTGGGATTCTTTTCTTAGCAGTTTTATATTGTTTTATAAAAAAAGATTAAAAATTTTTAAAATAAAGATTTAAATTTTTTTTTAAATAAAGATTTTAAAAAATTTTTAGATTTTTTTTCTTATTTTCCAACAGAATAAAATACACTAACATGTAATGAAATACAAAATAATAAGACAATAACAAGATTTTTCTGGTTCTAAACCTTACTGATGTGCTTGCTGATTTATTCAAAGCCTATTCTCTTTTTATGTTGTGGGCACATTAAGTACAATATGCGTGATATCTCTCATTTCCTCATATTTGATTCTGCTGTGCTTTAGCCTTTTTTAGAGAACATATTTCAGAAAATATAATAAAGAGAAACTAATGTGCTGTTGTATTAATACTTTACTTACAGAGCATAATACATATTCATCTTCATTGTTGGAGAAATTAACAATATATACTTAACACAGTACTACTAGCAAAATAAAACAAATTGCTTTCTTCAGGTAGTTCTTGTCATTTACCTTGTTTAGCAAACATTTGAAGCTATCACTATATTACTAATGCCCTTATAATAAACTGCAGTCTTATTAATACCAACTAGCAATGCATGCGTAAATTTGCTAAAGTTGAGTTCATAAAATCACTGTGGTATGGATTTGCAAAAAGTTTTTGCCTCTTCCCTTAGGAATCTGAAATCACAAAGTGTTGAGGAGGATGTGTAAATACAGTGGTACCTCACAAGACGAGTAACTCACAAGACATGAAACTCGCAGGACGAGCAAAACAATTTAATCAAATTTATTCTGCTAGACGAGCTGCAATTCACATGACATGCAAACTCCGCGCGATAACTTGCACATCATCAGTCAGCGCTCTCTGTATTTCTCGTTCAGTTAGCAACCCCACGCGAGAGTTCTGCTGACACAGCAAGCGCGTGCACGCGTTCTTGCCGACTCTACTGTGTTCTTTACTCCATTGTTGCACAGACAACAACCCCGCATGAGAGTTCTGCCAATGCAGCAAGCGTGCGTGCGCATTCTGCCGACTCTGCCACGTGCAGTTTACTCCATTCCCATACGGGCAGCAGCGTGCGTGCGTTCTGCCTATGCTGTCACATGGCGGCAGGTTGACATTCCTGATCGCAATGAGTACTGCATGATGAGCTCACGTGGGAAATCTCACAACAGAGCTCTCTCGCTGCATAAATAGCATAAATTAAGTGAAAGGTATTCAAGAGATTGAACTCCCGAGACTTCAGACTCCAGATTCAATCTCCAGGAAGTCCCCTCCCCCTCCTCTCTGGGATATTCTCAAAGCGCACGTGCATACACACAAAATAAAGCAGAAATTGTTCTTGTTCTTGTCCCAAATAAAGCAGAAATACCCCCTTGTCACTTCTCCGAGGCAAGAAACATTTCCAAACCGCCCACAACGCCTGGAAAAGCTGAGGGAAAAAGCCCTTTTAAAGTGACAGCAGTGGGTTCTCTGAGCCAGCAAGCAGCAGCTGAGGCCAGAACTTGCCTCAAAGCAGATCTGTAAGTGCTGCTAAGAGCGTTCTTCTGGAACAGATTAATCTCATCTTGCGAGGCACCACTGTAGTTGCATTATGTGTGAATGATCAAATCTAGGAAATTAAAATAGGAAAATTACTGATTGAATCTGTTTGCTGATTATTACAATTCTCTATATGTCTGGCAACACATTCTTACCAATTTATTTAAAAAGAACTTCAAGAATTTGCTTGTGTCTAACAATTTTAAAAACTCTTCAATAGTATACAAATAGCATTCATACTCAGCTTATAAGCAAAAATTATATCCAGTATTTTAGAAATTCCCTTTGAACACAAAATCATTAAATACCTTGGAATTAAAAGGTTTTTAAACTGTTTTTAATATGTTACATTGTAAGCCGCTGAGTTATATTTGAGTTTGGTGGCATATAAATCAAATAAAATAAAAATTAATATATTAAATAATTTAAATAAACTACAGTGGTACCTCACAAGATGACTAAGTCACAAGACATGAAACTCACAGGACGACCAAAAAAAATTAATAAAATTTATTCCATGAGAAGAGCCACGACTCACACAAGCAAACTTCACACGATAACGTGCACGTCATCAGTCAGCACGCTCTGTATTTCCTGTTCAGGAAATGCTGCATACTTCATTGCAATTTGGGCAGCAGCGCGCGTGCATTCTGTTTACGCTGCCATGTCACTCCATTACTGTGTATGTGACTGAGGTCGATGTTCCTGATTGCAATGAGCACCGCGCGATGAGCTCACAATGGAGCCATCTCTCTTGCTGCGTAAAAGGCATTCAAGAGATGGAACTCCCAAGACTTCAGACTCCAGATTCTCCCTCTCAAGACTTCAGACTTCCCTCCCAGGAAGTCCCCTCCCCCTCCTCTCTCTCTCTTCCCAGGAGCAGGCAAGGAAGTGGGGGCAGCGAGAGAGGGACACGGGGCAAGAAGCGAGGCAAGTGGCGGCAGAGGAGATGCGTAGTGAGAGAGGGACGCAGGGCAAGCGCTGAGGCGAAGCCAACCAAGGACGCCTTGTGGGAAGGCATATATTTTAAGTTTTTAGGTCAGTGGCATCAAACATCCTTCAGGATCTCATAAATATATTGTTAATACACAACCTATTAAGTATCATTAGCCAAATATGCTCACTGCATGCTTGACAATATTTTATTGATACTCCACATCTTACAAACTGAATTATTTTACTACATGCACACACCTCCTTACTATAGTGAGGAAGTCAATGTGTTTATACACTTTTACCCTATATACAGTAAAAGCATAGTATTGATAATATCACAGCTCTCTAAATGGAATAAAGCAAATATTACTCCAAATCATTCATGCATTTCTGCTCCACATTCTATAGAGGAATGGAGTTGATAAACAGTAAAGATTAATTAAAAACATTTGCTTGACCTCTCAAAACAGATAATACATATGTATACAGATACATACTGAATATGTAAATTCAAATATTGCAGAATTTAAATAAAATGTGACTATATGAGTTAAGTACATTTCATTTCCACAGTTCTTCTAGAGGTCTGTGCTGAGCTTCTTGTATAGCCTCATCTGCAAAGGATTTAATTTCTTTGTGCAAACTTTCTACACTCTTCGAAGCGTCAATCAACTATATTCAAAAACAAAACATACACACATGAAACATTTCTTCTCTGTATTCAACTAAGAAAAAGGTGTCAATGAAGGAATCCTCTAAATTCAGCCAGACAAAAACAGCTCTTCTAGTTGTGAAGAACTGTGATTACTACTATCCTGGTGCAGGGAGCCATGTTGCACTAATAATTCTGCTTGCCTCTTATCTTTCTATCTGTTAAATATATGTGACAGTTTTCATTGAAAGAAAAATAGCACTGTTCCATGTAGCTTGATCCATGGAAGTAACAAAAAAAAGAAATAACAACCCACAATTATTTGAAGTAGGATATGAAAACATGGCTTCAGAAAAACACCACTTGAGTACAATTCTCAAGATCAAGTTACAGTATTCTCTACTTTGCTATTCTTAGAGCAATTTAAATTGATTGTACATTCCCTCACTACAGTATATTCTGATGGCACAGTGCTTCATTTTTCTTTATGTTATACTAGCTATTATAATTCTAGTTAAAGATTTTCCCTTTTCAAGAGATAATACTAAAACATTCAAGACTTCTAAAACGTTTAACAATTCTAATTTTTTTTATTTTTAATTTCTTACCTTCCAATTTAAAGATTTATCTTTCATCAGATGGTAAAAGCACTGTAGAACTTTTTCCTGAAAAGAGGTGTCCTCATATCGTTCCTTTCCAAATTCTCCCCGTCTGGCTGCATCTGATATACTCAATTGAAAAAAAAGGATCAAATCTGGCTTTGGAAGCCCCACATCAGGTTGCTTGCACCATTCCAAGGTGAAGTTCTGTCCAGAAAGAAATAAGAGATGTAGTAAATAGTTAAAATGAAAAACTATTTGATAAGGTTATGGGAAGATAAATTATTGATCTAGGTGTTCAATATTGTCTATACACACAACTCTCAACAGATGAGCATTCTTGTAGCATTACAGGAATATTTGAACATAAGACCTAGACCTATAACCAGGTTTGCTGCAAACTACCATCTTTCCCCAAAGACCGGGGAATAGTACACCAATATTGGAATCCCAAAGACTAGCAATTAATAAAGCTAAAGAAGACTTAGATATAAACATAACTCTGTTAGTCTTAACTAACTTAAATAATAGCTTTGCTACAATTCAAGGATTGCACTTTTATGCCCATTAGAACAGCAGGAATTTTTTTCTACTGTGATCCTGCAGGACTTGGAGAATTTAAAGTGAAGCCTCTCTGGATTCCATCTCATATTTTATGAGAAGCATTGACAGGCTGAAATGGAAGCAGCATTGTAAAAACTGGACAGAACTTCCTTCATGTATTATTTTAGTTTAATTTTCTGATATTATAGAACATCAGCATTTGCTACCTTTATAGCCCATGTGCTTAGCTTTAGCCTTTCATAAAAATAGTTTCAAGGTAAGATTTGGTAGTTATATTTTAAGGTTACTAACATTGCCTTTTTAAAATTATGTTAATTTTTTGTTATTATTGTTGTTCTGCTTCAAGATTTCAAAAAAATTACATTTTCTTTTCTGCATGATCCCAGCAACTGAGGCTATAGCATTACACAATTTTATTTGAGACTAAGTTGCACAATGGGCTAGAGCCAATCAAAATTAGGTGAATATACAGAGCATTTTACTTATTTCAATGATAAATACATAACAGAATAATCGAGTGAGCTCTTCTGATTAGCAAGTTTTGAACTTGATCTCATATCTAATATAATTTGTGAAGCAGCACAAATTATTACAACTCAAATTTTGTGCATCCTTTTCCAACTTAATATATATTTTATATTCTGCTAAAATTCCCATATTTAAATTCTTGAACATGTCTATGGCTTTTGGGAACAGTAGCCCAATTCATTAGAATGAATGTTACTTTTCTAGGGAGTTTAAATAGGATTTAATGTTATGCTAGGCTGTTTCAGTTTTATTTATTACTACCTTTAGCCAGTAAATAAAGAAGAAAGGAGTCAAAATTAAGTCAACTAAATATGTACAACAATCCATCTTAAATTGTAAAATAGATCCCCTGCCAAAATTCTGATGCTAAATAACAAAATTTGCAACAGTATAAATTGGATAAAAAATCTTATTAGCAGGCAGAAAATTAACATAAACTATCTGATTTTCAGGGATTGCTGCTAAAAGGGGGAAAATAAAATTCTAATGCAATGTTAACATACAGTGGAATCTCTGATTGAGAGCATAATTCGTTCCGGAAGGATGCCCTTAATCCGAATCACTCTTAAACCAAAGCGAGGTTTCCCATAGGAAACAATGGAAAGTCGAATGATCTGTTCCACGCCCCCAAAAGTATTCATTAAAAAATCATTTGCAATGGAATTTTATGTAGAAATGATTGTCCCTAATATCTGAAACAGGTAACAATGATTAATACACAATATAAAGTAGAAATAGAACAAATGAACTAGCACTTAGAGATCTACTCCGAGGCAGATTCTGGCAATCAGCTGCTGCTCGACCAGCGCTGTCTCAGCAGCCCCGGGTGGATCCGCTGCCACCACTTGAGGGCAATGTCTTTCCCAGGGATCTTTCTTGGGTGGTTTGGAAATGTTTCTTATCATAACCTGCCTCCGTGCTATGAGAGTGGAGTAGAGATGGGCAGGAAGGGGACAGGCTGGATGGTGCCATGCGAGGAAGATTGTGTGTGTGTGTGTGAAAGAGACAGTGAGTGAGTGACAGGGAAGACAGATGGTCAATCTTCCTACACTTGAAGAGATGTGCAGGAGGGGAGAGGGCTGTCTGTGTGTGTGCATGACAGGGAAACAGAGGGTCAATCTTCCTACGCTTTGAAAAGAGTACTGGCTGGTGTGAGGGAGACAAGAGGGAGGAGAGGAGGAGGAGGGTGATTGCTTGGAAGGAGAATCTGGAATCTGAATCTCTGGAGTTTTTTCTCTTAAACGACTTTCACTTAATTTAGCTTTTTACACAACAAGAGAGAAGGACCATTGGCTTTGTTGTGAGATTTCCCATGCGAGCTCATCACGTGGTGCTTGTCTTCACTCATTAACTGAATTAAATTTTATTAAAAATGTTTGCTCGTCTTGCAGAAATCTCATGATCCGAGGTGCTCGCAGTCAGAGGTTCCACTGTACTTCTTTTTTACTTACTTCTTTTGCACCTGTAAAGGCTACTCCAGAAAAGGCGTATCTGTCCACTATTAGAGTGATACCTTGGCTTAATTTCTCTTTAATAGATGGCCTGAACAACAGAATGACATATTATTTACCAAAAATAAAAACTAGATTAAATTAGCATACTAACATTCAATCAGTGATTATCCACCCCTTCTTGTATGTGGGTGTGTATGGGTTAATGTGCATCATAGGGAAGCAGAACTCTAGAAGCAATGATGCAAAATGGAAAATTCCAGTACTTTTTCTTTTTATAGAAATTATTTTAAGAATGAATTGTTTCATAACATCTTTTAATATAATGAAAATAATATATCAATTAAATTAGGCTATTTCAAAACTGTAATCATAGTTTCATTAGAAAGTTTTCGGAGCCATATGTAATCATCGCACTTGGGCAATTCTTTAAGGAGAGCAAAATGTATTTGCTAATAGTTTTCAATGCCTTCATTTTCTTACTTATGATTTAAAAAGTAAATTGTTTATGACAGTCAGTTTAGTGTAGAGGTTTAAGACTAGGAACCAGGAGACTATGAGTTCTACTCCTGTCATAGGCATGAAATGTAAGTGACCTTGGATGAATCACTTTCTTTCTCAGCCCTATGAAGGAGGCAATGGCAAATCACTTCCAAAAAACCTTGCCAAGAAAACTGCAAGGGCTAGTCCAGGCAGTCCCCAGAAGTCAACATCTCTCAAAGGCACAAAGAGAAAAGAGAGAGTCTTTACAAGAATTTCAGTAAAAACTTTTGGGTAAGTTTATATAATACTGGACCACAGGATTGCAATCTTAGGGGAGTTACAGTTCTCCCATTCCTTTACATTATTATTCCATTCTGTATTATACTTGTATCTGGCTTAATTAAAAACATTTAGCTGAAAGATCTAGAA
>JANHZU010005094.1:39088-49655 GCA_032468055.1 Acrochordus granulatus | reverse complement strand
TAGTCAATTGAACTAGAACCTTGCTGACGTTGCACAGCTGCATGCTGGTTTCCATGTAGTAGGTTGACAACCCGCAATGTGCTCAGTGCCATCCTGTTAATGCTCACCTAAATATCCAGGAGGTGTGGTTTTAACATTATAATGAGTCTCGGAGTGCAAGAGTTCAGCTTCAGTGTCCTTGGCAGGTTTCAACCAGTTCTTATCCTTGCTTCAAGAACATCCTCATCTATTAGCAAAGTTAATCAAAAAATCTCCTACTTACTAAAAACGTTAATCAGAACGGGCCTCCCGGCTGCTGCGACCAGCACCATATCATCAATCTGTGCTTAAGAGACTGTGGACAGTATTTGAAATCTTAATTTGGTCAGAACAAGAAAACCATTTTTCGTATTAAGGCCTGGTGGTTCTGGTACAGGTAGGGAGGAAGAAATGCATCTAAAATCAAAAAGAGGGAAGAGCAATCGAAAACAACTGCAAACAAAGTTTTGCTTTTAAAAAAAGATAAAAAAAGATATTTTGATAATTTATTATGTTTGAAATGCTGAGATGTACAAGCCAAATCAGAATGGAAGTTGTGTAGGAGAGATTTCTGGGAGGGGGGAGACGTGTCCTGGGCACAGCTTGTCGCTCGCTCGCTCTCTCTCTCTCTCTTTTCTTGTTCTCACGTGGGAGAAAAATTTGAATTTCTTTCTGCAAAAATGCAAGGCATGAGCAAAGGAATTCATTTTTATGACCCTCCCTTGAGGCTGTCTTAAGAAGACATGCATGGAAGGGTGGGTTAATACATCATAAACCGGGAAAGGTTTATGCAAATAATAACAGGTTGGATTAGTGAGCAAGAAAAAAAATTGCTCTAGGGTGGAAGGAATGTGAGGCTGCCCGTTTCATATAATTAAGCTCTTTCACAATCAATTGAAAGCACAACTGGTCTTCTAATTAATTACTCAATGCGGTGACTCGACAGGCTTTACCTATCTTCAGACCTGGTTCTTTCCTGGTTTATTCCTCCTCTAAGCTTTGTGGCATCTCCCCGGATCAGAGTTCTGTAAAATTAAAAAACCTGCATATGATTTTGTGCTCTTAAATCATAAAAGTGATGGCTACTGACCTGTGGCACAAATTAATTTCCCCTCCCATGTCCCTGGTGACATTTTTGGAGGTGTAATGATGTCCAACCTTGTCAATTTTAAGATCTGTGGCTGGGGGATTCTGGGAGTTGGAGTCCACCCATCTTGAAGGTGATGAGATTAAGAAACACTTACAGTAATCATTGCAAAAATTTGCAAAGTTCCTTACAAAGGCAATTGGACATTAAAGTACAAGATGTTATTGGAGACTTTTCACATTCTATCCAGAAGGCTTTTTCAATCCATCCATGCTCCCTCCCTTCTATTAGCAGCTTAACACCCTGTTTAAACTGCTGATGTAACCTTGCTATGGGTCTTCCCCATCCCCTTTTTAGAAATGTACATATTTCCTGACTATTCTTTTTAATTTTTAGATGGATTGAAAAAGCCTTCCAGATAGAAGGCAAAACATCTCCAATAAGATCTTGTAATTTAATGTCCAGTTGCCTTTGTAAGGAACTTTGCAAATGTTTGCAATTTTTACTACTTATCATGACCTGGATTAATGAGAGTATTCATAGATACTTAGAGTAACTGCACAGCTTATGACAAAGCAAGGAACCACCCGGCGTGGTTGCATCGAGATTTGTCCCACAAACCATAAAACGAAATGGGTCCAGCTTAAAAAATGGCAAAAGGGGACACAGAACTAAAGGCAGAATGTCAAGAAATAACCTGAATCTGGATGCACGGGGTCAAGATGACCAAGGCTCAGCATGAGTTAAGACTCAGAGTGGATGCCAAAAATAGCAAAAAATAAAAAGGATTATCTGCATGTGTTTGGAACAAGAAAAAGTCAAGGAAACCCGTTGGCTGAAGAAGATAAAGGATGGTGATGCGTCTCAGAGGGCCGAGCTGCTTCACTGCTACCTTGCACCTGTCTTTTGGCAAAAAGTGGTCCAACCTGTCAAAAGATACATGATGGGGACAGGAAGATACATGATGGGGACAGGAAAAACATTCCAGGATGGATTCCATCCCAAGATCTGAAAAGATCTCCCAGACGAAATCTCAAAAATCCTGGCTGAAATTTTTGAGAACTCTTGGAATTCCCGGGAAGTGTCAGAAGAAGACTGGAGAAGAGGCAACATCCCGACACAGGTGATTTCTGGCTTTGCTGTTCCACATTTTTATACACAACCTAGATGAGGAAAAGATGCTTGCTGAACTTGCAGACCACACAACTCAGGTGGGGATTGCCATCCGAAGACAGACTCACGTCTCAAAAGGCTCTTGCTGGAACTGAACACTGGGTCTCATCCCCTAAAATGCTATTTATTTGGCAAGCCGTGTAGGGTCCTCAACTTAGATAAAAGAAAAAAGAGATCTATAGGCGCAGGATAGGTGGTCCCAGGCTTAGTAGTTGCAATTCAGACGAAAAAAAGATCCAGGGTCCTGGTAAAGCAGAGTTAAGCCCCAGCCAGCAGCGTGTCGCTGCTGCAAAGAGGGCCAATGCCGTTTTGAGCTGCATGAGCAGAAGTACGGTATAAATGTGGAAATTGCAAGTGGTAATAGTTCTGCTCTCCTCTGGCCTGGTCAGACTCTAAAGCGTCTGTGAAAATTATAATTTCCGTCCTTTTGTGTGTTGAATGTGGTTGTTCATCAACTGGGTGTATTGTATGGAAACCTCTTGTTCCTCTCGAATCCTGCCTTCGTCTGTACTTTCCAAAGATTTAATTAACCACATCGACGGAGATGGGCCATGTGTAGCCTATGCTATTTTTAAGTGCTGAAGTTCCTAAACAGCAATTTGGCATTTTTTAAGATCCTTGTAGATGCCAGGTTCAGCTACACGAAAAACAGAGAAGTCAGCTGTTTATTGCTCCCGAATGCTCTGAGATTAGAGCCACAATATAGGTGCTGACAACTGTGACGTAAGCAGGGTGTGTGATACGGGCTCACTATGATACGGGTCTGCGTCATGAAGTGGGAATTAGACACTGTCTTGCCTGTCTCCTGATTTATTTGCATTTATCACCTGCCGTATCTCTAGGATTTCTCATTTCACCTCTCGTATTTATTTACTTACCGCAAAGCCACCCGGTGAGACTTTGTTGCCTTGAATCCTGCTTTTCTGAGTCCTAATTGAATGTCTAAACACTCTGCCACGCTGTCTCTGGATCAGGATACCCCTCCCCTGGAAGCAGCTGCAAAGTCCCCGATTTACGACAGGTTGCTTAGCAACCGTTCTGAGTTACGATGACTCCTCCAAAAGGTGTTCGCCCCCCCACCAGTTCCAAAGCTCTGATGGCTGCCCCCCATGGTCGTGTGGCTGCATTTCAGGTGCTTGGCAACCAGCCCACATTTACATCCGTTTGCAGCATCCTGAGATCATGTAACCGCGATTTAAGACATTTTATGACTGCAGAACCGGCCATTGCAAATAATGCTCAACGACTGCCCCACAAGAAAGGTCATAAAATCAGGATGCACACCTGGGTGACCCACTTTATGACTGTCACAAAACTGGCTCTCCAAGTACATTTATAAATCCACCCAAAAGTGTATGATTATAAATGGATTTACTAATAAAAATATAGATAAATCCATATAGACGGATCGTCCTTTGTGAAATTCTCCTAGAAAGCTTTCGAGGGGAACCTTTGAAACTGCTGAACAAATGCACGGACAGTAGAAGATGCTCGTGCAAGATGCTTAAGCAGGGTGTCAAAAAACCTGGCAGCTGCATTCCCGCACCCAATAAAATTTAATCTCAGCTTCGGATCGTGCGCGCGCGTGCGCGTCTGTGCGTGGCTCTACAAATTCAGCCTGGCTCTTTACGATTCCTCGTCTTGTTGCAGAGAACGGATGAATGCATCCACCAAGGCAATGCAAACTGTTTGAACGAATAAATAACATGTTGGCGCAACATTTGCACACGCTGGCTGGGGGAATCCTGGGAACTGAAGTCCAGACACCTTACAGTTGCCAAGGCTGAGCAACTCGAACAGAGCTGTCATCGCTGGCTTTACAAAACGTAATTCTTCGAGGTTTGGGCCACAGGCCAATCTCAGGATGTGCCCAGCGCACCACGGGCTTAAGAAACAACATCTTAAGAAACGTAGGAGGCAGCGCGCCAAGAGAACGCCCGGGCTGCTTGGAGAGTTGTGTTTAATCAACAATTTTCGGCCCCGCCCGTCCTCCCCTGCCCATTTGCAAAACTTAAAAAAGCAAAGCCTGTTTTATTCAAGTTGTGCAGCATTTTAAGAGGTTCCCCCCCCAGTTAAGCCATAATTATGACCCTCTAGTTCAACGTTGGCGACTTGAAGATGGGTGGAAGTCCAGATTGAAAATGCCAGTTGCCAAGATGAGAAAACTGCCGTACGATGGTTGGAAGAAACAAGGTTGGCCTTGGAGGAGAAAATCAATATTGGCATTTGACATTTGCGTCTGATACGGCCCATTTCATATCCAGTGTGAACAACTTGCATGAAACTTTTGGCTATTTTTGGGGCTCCTTCCCAGCAAGGATGGAGCTATCCTGGATGTGGCACTCCAGTTCCCATAAGCCCTGGACAGCTGGGCCACTGCTGAAAGGAAGATGGAGTATATTGTCCGATCGTTTTTGGAGGAACCATGCTAGAACCTCAATTTTTTTTTACCACTCCCTTTCTATCAAAATAACCGGGGCATGATCCTTTTAAACAAATGAATAAAAAGAAATCCCAAACTTTTTTTTCAAGAGAAGCAAAGCTGTGGCTTGAAAGGAACACAAAAGCGGGTTGTGTGTTCGGGGAGAATGGAGCATCTTTTCCTTCTCTTGCGTGAAGCCGGTTTGTTGATTTTACCGACGTTGCCAAAGTAGATAATTGCGATTGCTTAGCAACCCTTTTCCAATCTTTCGAGGGAAATATTCTCATTTTAAAAGCACTTCCTCCCCCACCCCCCACCCCGTTCATGCAAAGGCATTTTGCAGTGTCTGAGAAATCAGTCAATTCCACTGCTATAATTTTGCCCTAGCAAAATAAATTAGCAGTATTGTTATAAGGTGCTCTGTACTCCTACTGGGAAAATCAATACGGCTACGTTACAGAATTAAGGAGAATTAATTTGTCTGTTCCTTCCTTGTTCCTTCTGCAGATTTAAAAAAAAAATCAAGCCTTTCCCAGGTTGCAACCTTCCCTGATAATCAGAGCTTTAATGTAAATTTTCTTGGTACGCTTTGTCAATGCAGCTTTCCCTGATAAAACATTATTTTTAAAACAGATCCTTCTCTACAAGTTTCGAAACTTTACCAGTTTCTCAGCAAATGCAGATAAAAAAATGTGATGATCTCTTGGCCCGCTGGCTTTGATATACAGTTCTTCCCAATATAAGATCTTTTTTTCCCAACTGTATTTCCCACAAATAGGTCTGGGTGTATGGAAATGTTTGACCTGAAAAGGACTACCCTTAGGAGCGCAGCTTTGAACAATCTCTTTTAGCCAGTGGTGGGCAAGTAGCCACACGTACCCTGCCATTTATGCTCTCGGACCCCAGCTTGGGGCACCTCCCATCAGTCTGAGGTCAAAAACGCCTCAAAATTCCACTGATGATGCACTGAAGCACAGATGATGTTACCGAGTTGGGTAATGAAATGTCTGCAAGAAAGCAACCAAGCTCGGAAAGCACCGAGGACCTCACACCTCATAACTGCATCGCAAACTCTAAAACAGGGTTAATGTATTTAGAAGTTCCCCAAAAGCTGCTCCATTGCCATTGAGTTTCCACGACTTCTTACCATCCAATGAGTTTATGGAATTGCAGTTTTTACACCCACAACCCTATATGAAGGAACACATCTGAATGATGTGAAGCTCCCACTTTCAAGCCATTGATTGATTATGTGGCGTCAGGTGGGTGTTGACTCTTAGTGACCACGTAGACAGACTTTCTCCATGATGACCTGTCTCCAGTGTGGTCTTTCAGGTCTTCCCTTTGCCACTGTAACTGAGTCCATCCACCTTGCTGCCAGTTGTCCTCTTCTTCTCTTTCCTTCCACCTTTCTCACCATCAGCGCCTTCTCCAGAGAGCTGGGTCTTCACATAACTCTCCTTGCAGGAGAATTTGAGTCTGGTCATTTGTGCCTCCAGGGAGAACTCTGGGTTGACTTTTTCAATGACCCATCAGTTTGCTTTCTTCCCTCTCCCTGACATTCTCAGGCGCCTTCTCTAACACAAAGGGTCAGTGTTCTTCCCATCCTGGTTCTTCAAAGTCCAACTTTCACTTCCATTGAGTATCACAGGGACTACCATGGCTTGCACAATTCTGGTCCTTGTAGGTATGGACATGTGACTGCATCTGAATCGCTTTTCCAAGACTTCATGGCTGCTCTGCTCAACGCTGGTATCGACGGCCGGTTCTTGACTGCTGGGAGTCGATGCAAAAAGGCAAAAGTTCTCCGGCACGCTGGTACCTTCGTTGCCAGTTCTAAAGCTGGTTCTTCTGCCTGCTGTCATTTGTTCGGTCTTCTTTATGTTTAATTTTGGTCCCATTTTTTTTTCATCCGGCTCCTCGACTTTTATTGCTAAACCTGGCAGATCCTTTGCATGTTTACCTATCCGGATAATGTCACCAGCCTTGCACGGGATACTGATGTTTCTTCCTCCGGTTTTCAAACCACGGTCATCTTCCCATCCAGCTTCCCTTAATATAAAAATCACAGCAGGCTGAATTTATGAGGGAGAGGATGCAGCCTCCTTCATATATAGCTGGAATAAACGAGGGGAAAGGATGCTGCCGTTTCACACTCCTTTGCTGACCTGGACCCCGTCTTTTTCCATGTTCCATCTGGACTGTAGCTTCCTGACCTGTATTTCAGTTTCTCACGAGGACAAGGAGACGATCTGGGGTTCCCATACTTTTTAGCACTTTGCACCAAAAGCCTCTCTGTAATTGGTGAAGCACGCACTGATTTCTTTTTGGCATTCTTTGGTTTCCTCCATTATCCGGCATGCATCAGCCATAATGTCTCATGTACCTTGGCTTCTTCTAAAGCCACCTTAAACATCTGGCAAGTCTTTTTCCTGTGCTCTAATCTGTGTTGGATGACCCTAATTTGCATCATAGTCATAATCCACACCCTTTGCACAACAATGCCATGCTTATTATGTCACACCCACTCCCTCTGCAAATACCCAAGCTGGGTTTCAAGATCTTTTGGGTAGGAAGAGATTTGGGAAGAAGAGCTAAACTTCCCTCTCTCCTTCTAATCCTGCAAATTTGCCATTTTACAAATCATTATACCAACAGAAAAGAATATTTGTAGCTCAGGGTTGAACTGTGGGATCCTTGCTGCTCTCTTTGCTTGGTTGTTTTCTTGCAGTCGTTTTATTACCAAAGTAGGTAACATCATCAGTGCTATAAGGGAGTGGGGCTTGCTCTCCGTTTCTATATAGTAGCTTGCCCTGTCAGTATCGGCAGGGGTATGGTTTTCTCCTTGGTAGTTCCTTCATTAGGGCACTACTTAATTAGGGAATTTGTTAATTAGGGTACTCCTTATTCAGGGAACTTCAGCTGTGAAGGTGCTTGCTGAGCTTGGTTGTTTTCTTGCAGACATTTCATTACCCAACTAGATCACATCATCAGTGCTAGAAGGCAGTAGGGTTTGCTCTCTGTTGCTATACAATGGCTTGATCTATCAGTATTGGAGGGAATGTCTTGGTGGTTCCTTGATTAGGCTGTTGTTCACTGCTTGATTGTGGAATCAACACCCAGATAAGCAGGGATTAACACCAGGGTTTATACCAGACCAACAATCAAGCACTGATGATGTAACCTAGTTGGGTAATGAAACGTCTGCAAAAAAACCCCAACCAAGTTCAGAGGACCCCCACGTATCACTGTAAAAGTCAACTGCCTCT
Source organism: Acrochordus granulatus (assembly GCA_032468055.1). NCBI lineage: Eukaryota > Metazoa > Chordata > Lepidosauria > Squamata > Acrochordidae > Acrochordus > Acrochordus granulatus. The sequence continues at coordinate 41,686 of JANHZU010005094.1, read as the reverse complement.
AATTTCTGAAACTGGGAAAGTGAGAGACAGGCTGCAGATCAGAGAGATTCACTGATGCGTTGAAAGATTACGGGGCGTCTCTGGAGGGGCCAAGAATCCAGGAAAACTTTCCACCGCCAAGGAGATATTTTTAAAGGAACAGAAAGATTCCAAGCTGGTAAAAACCTCATTGAAAAATGAACCAAACCTTGGACAAGCAAAGATTTCATGATGTGGGAATCACCCAAATCATGGACTGCAGAATGGAAGGGCAGCAAACCCATTTTATTTCCAATGCGTGCATCCCCCCACCTTTTCCTTTTGAATATCTTGTTTTCTACTTCAAGACCTCTGATGGGGGGTATTTTCACAGCACTAGGGCTGGGTGTTAGCCACCTGTTGAATTGATCATCCTGGGAACTTGTCACTGCCGAAATCAGTACGGCTTCAATTCTTCATACGCCCATTTTAATGAATGTGGACATGGCGTTTTAATTACGGTTTAGGGTGTGCTTTTGACGTCAACCGCACCTTGTTTCGCTTGTCTCTCGGCAGGGAATTGCCTTCAGGCCTCCTATTTTGACAAGCTGAGATCACGCTAGCTTCAGAGGGTGCATCCTTTTGAACTCTGGCATGCAGTTTTGCATTGTGACTTTCGGTGCCGGTTGCGCACCGGGTGTGCAGGAGATCCAGAGCAGCAGAGTTAGATCTCCCGAGTCAGCGTCCCAAAAAACTGGGGATTTTTGAGCTTCCGAGCTGGAGATTCCTGGATTTGAATTTCCACAGGGAAGGCTGCTCTTTTGTAAAAAGATTAGAAAGTTGGGTTTGATCGTTGATAGCATCCCAGAAGGGGCTCTGGAGGTCACGAAGCCCAGCCTTCTTCTCAGGGCAGAAATCCACATTAAACTAGTTGATTCTGGACTGATGGATTCAAGAAACCATTTGGGAACGATTCGTCTGCGAGGATCCTGGGATCGGCCGAAAGAACCAGCTCCTCCCAGGAAGATTATTTAAAAAGGAAGTCAGAAACACTCCATCCGAATGTCGGATCCAGCTAGGAAGCAGTTCAAGTCTGAAAACACCTTCCAGTCTTTGCAATAAATCTCGCTGAAGACAACTCCGTGAAAATCGTGTTGGGAAAGAATAACTTTCTGGCCAACTGACAGCATCTTTGGCCAATGGCTCTCCAGCCTATGTTTGAACACCACTAACGGCTTCTCCTCCCAATTATCTCTGTGTCACTGATGTCACTGTCAATCTCTTCTTCTTATTAAGGCTCTTTTGGCGCGTTACGTTCAACTGAACGGTGTCTTCCTGAAACGTAAATCCATTACTCTGAGTCCTGCATTCAGAAATGAAGTAGAACATGTTTGGAACCTACTCCTATGAAATTTTAGTGCAGTGTTTCTCAGCCTTGGCGGGTTTAAGATGTGTGGACTTCAACTCCCAGAATTCTCCCAGAATCGTAGCTGGCTGGGGAATTCTGGGAGTTGAAGTCCACGCATCTTAAACCTGCCAAGGTCAAGAAATATTGCTTTAGTTATTTAAGAATGTTTTTATGGCCGTTCCCCGGGTCCTTTTTCTCAAGGCTAAACATGCCCCGCAATTTCACTCTTTCTTCTTAGGGCTTCATTGCTAGTCCCCGACCATCTTTGTTTTCCTTTACTGAGCCCCTTGCAGCTTCCCCAGGGCTGAGCACAGGGCCTGAGCAAGGTTCAGAGCGAAAGCAGGAGAAAGGGGAAGAACTGCATCCTTCGGAAATTATTTTTCTGCAGCTTCACTCGATAACTGCATTTGCTTTTTCTGCAGCCACATCACGGGGCTGGCTCACGTACAAGGTGCAATCAGTTCCAATGTCTTTTTAAATAAGGCTTAGTCCCCTTGGAAGCTGGAGCTGACACAAAGTCGATCTGTTTGCTGTTTTTGGCCGATTTAAAATACGGATTTGATTTTAAAAGTTTTTGGTGTCTGAATCTTTCCAGGGGATACCCGTTTGTGTTTGAGACATCAGCCCTGGCCAAGTGGGATGGAAAGAGACCTAGAAGAGGAAAGGTTTGGCAGGTGAAGAAATCAGATTCTTGGTGCCACTTTTAAATTTTTCTGCCAAAGTCTCATTTAGCCTTTGCCAGCTTTTAGGACTTCACTGTGATTTTAGTGTGGTGGTTTTACCTCTGGAAATATTTTTCTTGCGACATCGTTCTGCCAGATCAGATAATTCTGTTTCGTGATCTCTCTGTTGAAGCCATTTGTTTTCCTTTCCCACTTACTGCAATTGAGATGTTTAATTTGTTTTAATTTTGAATATTGCCCAGAAAGCTCTTGTCAGACACTCGATAAATTAAAGAAACAAATTAGAAGGAGAGTGATTTTGCAGCTCACTTCTACATGTTTGTTTTTTTCATTTGCAGATAAAGGGAATATAATGTGGCATCAGAAGAGCAGGGAGTGGTGGCATTTTAATCCCATTTTCCTCCATCTCTTTTTTTGCTTAATTCAAAATGAAATAGATTCCTGAAACCTGCTCGAGGGTTATAATCTTTCTTTCTTTCCTTCTTTCCTTCTTTCCTTCTTTCTTTCTTTCTTTCTTTCTTTCTTTCTTTCTTTCTTTCTTTCTTTCTT
>JANHZU010005094.1:28715-38988 GCA_032468055.1 Acrochordus granulatus | reverse complement strand
TCTTTCTTTCTTTCTTTCTTTCTTTCTTTCTTTCTTTCTTTCTTTCTTTCCTTCCTTCCTTCCTTCCTTCCTTCCTTTCAGAGGGGGGGATAAAAAAGTCAAAATGGCAGCCACAACTATTTATCTTTCCTTTTTAAATCTTCTTCTGTAGGATATCCTTTAAAAAAAAACAAAATTGTTTTGTTCAGTTTGGTACAGAACCTTAGTACAGATATGACCACAATTGGGACCGGAATGTCCATTGCTAAGCAAGATGGTCATTAAGTGACTCATGTCTGAATTTATGACTTTTTTGTCAAGGTCGTTAAGCAAGTCACCATGATTGATAAGTGAACCACACGGTTGTTAAGTGAATCCAGCCTTCCTCATTGAGTGTGCTTGTTGGGAGCTGGCTGGAAAGGTCGCAAATGGCAATCACATGCCCAGAATCCTGCAACTACTGTAAATACAGTATGCGCCAGTTGCCAAGCACCCAAATCTTGGTCATGCAACTGTGGGGATGCTGCAGCGGTAGTAAATGCGAGGACCAGTCATAAGTCACTTTTCAGTGCCACTGTAACTTTGAAAGGCTGCTAAACAAATCATCGGAAGTTGAGGGCTGCTTGTAGCAGGGATATGAAATATTTAATCACTGTATATACAATCTGCAAATCATAGATTAGCCTCTCCTAACGTTAATAATAATAATCTGTCGCTCAGTCAGCCAGATGTTTGGATTGGATTTGGCACTTTTGTCCACCACTTGAGTCCTTTCCAAGGACCTGGGATGTGGGCAGGTGTTGTTGTTAAAGGTCTCGCTGCAGGCTGCAAGCTGATCCGAGGAACGCTGCCTTTTGCACTTGACTGATGATGACTCGGTCAATGTCGACGGTGTTCGAGCGGTGCTCCAGATGATCTGGAATTGCACCCAAGACACCTATCACTACTGCTACCAGCTTTGCTTTCTTTTGCCACAGTTGCTCTATTTCTATTTGCGGGTCTTTGCATTTTGCGATGTCCTCCAGTTCTTTCTCTTCTATCCTGCTGTCGCCAGGTGCTGCCATGCCCACTATCCAGTCTTCGTTGTCTTTCTTATCGACAGTTGTTAAGCCTGCCCTGTTGGGTGGCGGATGCCTGTCTGTTCGCATTCTGAAGTCCCAGAGCACTTTAGCTTCTTTGTTTTCTATTACTGTGTCTATTTTATGGTCCCACCGGTTCTTGCTTGCAGGCAACTGGTATTTCTTGCAGATCTTTCAATGCACTATTGTTGCTACTTTATCATGCCGTTGTTTGTAGTCAGTCTGCGCAATCTTCTTGCAGCAACTAACTAGGGAGTCCGCTGTTTCTTCAGCTTCTTTGCAGAGGCGGCATTTGCTGTCTGTTCTCTTTTCAATTCTAGCTTTGTATGTATTTGTTCTTAATGCTCAGTCTTGTGCAACCAGAATTAGCCCTTCTGTCTCTTTCTTCAATTTCCTCCTCTTAGCCATTGCCTAGTCTTGTTATTATCTGTTTTGTCTTGTATTTTTTTTAATGTACTGGCCATGTAAGGCTTTGTCTTGCCATGTCTCTTTTCTATTCTTCCTTTGGGCTTTCTTGTATGCTAGTTTTGTCCCTCCAGTACTCAGCAAGCCTTCCTGGTATACTAGATCTTCTTCACTGTGCTTCAGGTATTCTTCCAATGCCCCTTTTTCTTCTTCAGCTGTCTGGTGTACTTGCTTTGGTATGTAGAGTCTGTCAATATCGCTGCGTGGATGAAGGGCCGGCTTCATTGTCATTATTTTTCTGGCCTTCCATCCAGGGCCTTTGGTTCTGCTTCAGTCCAATCCACGATTCCACTGTGTATCTAACGTCTGGAATTAATTATTCTTATTCATTATTATTGTTTTTATACTTTAATATGTTCTCATTGGGCAACCCAAGATTATTTAATGGTTCCTTTCCACTAAATTGCTCTGATAATTTGAAGTATTTATTCTGACCGGGGCAGTTTTCAGCAGCTGCTAACCAATGTATTCATGCTAGGTCTGCAAGTCTTAATTGAAATAGATTCAAAAAGTGGAAATTTGTGATGGGCAGATGGAGCCCCAAAATAAATTCTGATGGAAATTCTCTCAGTGCCAGAATTCAGTTGAACTCCAGATGTTTCCACTTAGAGATTGGCACTGCAGGGAACACTTGGGCTCTGTTTACAACCCTGAAGATTAGAGCGAAGATGGTAGGAATTTGCATGCTTCTTCATGCAGAAAGATGCATGCAAAATGTGTTGTTCAGTAAAATCCCCCATCCAAGTTCAACATATTGGGAGAGCGTCATACTGGAAAAAAGCTTTGGTTACTGAATTAACTCAGTTTCTGTGTTTGCACATTGGATTGAACCATACACTTGCAAACAGGGTAGCTGGCCCCATGCTGTAAACCACAGGCCCTCCCCAAATAACTACAGTGAATGCTAATATTGTACTAGACAACCTGTGACCTATTGAGTCCTTTCTGTTGTGTCATCATTATGTACCCTCTCCAGTCCCTCTGTGCTCATACTGCACCCACCAGTTGCACAACCCTGAATGCAGCCTGTACTGTACCCCCACGTACCTTCCCTGATTCTCACTGAACCTCTCAGGCACCCTCTTGCTTGTGGGAAGCTGGCAGGGAAGGTTGGCAATCACAATTGAGTTCAGACTTCCTGCTGGCTTCCCCAGTGACTTGTGGGAAGTGACCAGGGAGCACTGGAAATGACGATCACATGACCGTGACTGGCCGTGGCAGCACAGTGATGCAGCAGCGTTGAAATGGCCACAATTTTTCCAAATGTGAATCTCACAGGTATCAACAGTCTTGGATTTTGGAAGCATTCTGTAAATTAGCCTATTTGAGGCACTTTGGTTCAAATGTTGTCACCCTATGATGCCCCATTTCACCCCATTGAAGGTAACAAGCAGGTACGAAAATTATAGTCGTATATAGATGAATACATCTTCTAGGTTTGATCTGATTAAATGTTTTGTGTGAATGAGCCATTGGAACATTCAGAACTGAAGTCAGCCTTCTTAGCAAGCATATAAACAAACGATCATTACTTTTCTAATCTGGAAAACATTGGAGATCTTTCAGGGTTGGAAAATGTCAGAACAGTGGCCACATCCATGTGATGGTCCCATCCAATTTTACATAGTATAGCACCCCAGAATTTTGGGGCAGACCTCAGAAGCCATGTTTGATGTTAGTTGGCTGCCAGTCTTCCTTGGTTAACTTGTAGAGGCTTTTTTTGAGAGGAGATAAGTTGATACCCTCACTTATGCCACAAGACAATTTTGAAAGATGAAGCTTTCTGAAACCAAATCATGCACTTATCACTCTTAGTGATTCAGAAGCAAATGCAGCAGATTGTGGGAGTTTATTTCTGCGCTTGTTTGCCTCTTGGTGTGGAAAATGGTTTTGTGGATGCAGCACATTGGTCCTGTTTGGGCTCCCTTTGCTTGTTATAGGAAGTTAACACAAGAATTAACGATGCTCTGTGATGCACAAGAGTTAATGATGCTCTGTTGTGCACAAGAATTAACAATGCTCTTTAATGCGTAAGAGTTAGCAATGCTCTGTGATGCACAGGAGTTAGTGATACTCTGTGATGCAGAAGAATCAACAATATGATGCATGAGATTTTGCAACGGTTTGTGATGTATGGGAATTAAAGATGCTCTATGATGCATGGAAGTTAATGCTCTGTCACATACAGGAGTTAATGATATTCTGTGCTGCACAAAAATTAACAGTGCTCTGTGAGGCATGAGATTTAGCAATGCTCTGTAATGCATGGGAGTTAGCAGTGCTCCATCATGCCTAGGAAATAATGATGCTCTGTGATGCAGGAGATTTAACAATGCTCTGTCATGCACAAGAGGCAAAAAGCCCGTGTAACTGTTGACTTGCAGGGTCTGATATGCTGGGGGAAACTCCACACATCCCGTTCATAGATGGTGGCCTTGTCTCCCGTATCTCAGTCATTTCTCGTGCCAAGAATTGTTGTGGCCGCAAAGTAAAACTTGTGCTTTTGTTCAAGGCAACGCACGGCCACAGGAGTTAATGATCTGTGATTCATGGGAATTAATCCATGTTTCCACACTCTGGAGTTGCGGTCCAGAGACTCTGTGATGCAGGGGACTTAATGATGCTCTGTGATGCACGACAGTTAGCAACCGTCTGTGATGCATGCTGTAGCAGGTAAAGTTAAGCCTTTCCTCAGCATTTGAGAAATGTTTTGTGTGCGCATGTTTGCCTCTGTGGGCTGAAAGTAATGAAAACAAGGGGATAATGGTGCTGCTTTTGGCATCCCTTCTGCTTTCTCAACTCCTAGCAGAAACCTCCTTGTGGTGCTTCCATGTATAATAACATCTCTTTGGCCTTTTGGGGGGTGCAGGGTGGAGAAGTGAAGCCACCGCCCAACTTAACCAAATCTGCCAGCGCTGGAGGCATCCTCCGTTGCATTTATGTTTTAATAACAGACTTTTAAAATATTCCTTGCATTCTCTGGGCCCTCTGAACTTTTTAAAAATAGCTCCCCTCCTTATCTGAAGCAGGGTGCCTCAGGCAACAGCAGCGCGCATACATACACATTCCTGAAGTCTGAGTCATTGCAGGAGACCAAGGAAGGAGGAGGAATGGTCTGTTGGCAGGCCAGAGGCTTTAACTTCAGCTGGCACAGAAGACATGGCTGTTTGTATTCAGATTAAGTTATTTTTTCCTCCCCCTCCAATAAGAATTGGACAATCCTTGGTAGGCTTTGCCGCACATGTTTTCCTCTCCTGAGAAAGAGGCTGCGCACGAGAGAGCATGAACTCTCGCCAATCGTGGAGCATTGCTAACTCTCATGCTTTACAGAGCATGACAGACTCTGTTGCTCTGTTTCCCCAACCCTTTGCACCGGTGTGTTCCGCACCCATCGTCCCCAAGCACCGAAGGATTTGGGGAGTTGCATGGGAGTTGTGGTCCAGAGACTCTGAAAGACTGAAATCTCTGAAAGATTTCAGGCAAAGACCTGAAATGACTTCTCTGCATCGGACCTGTGGTTTTTCAGTGAGGAAAAAGTAGTTAGATGGTAAGGTCAGCCTTGCAAGGTAGTCCAGAGAAAAAACACACCCAGAAGTCCTTGTTCTAGTTTTATTGGAAGGTCACATTAAAGAAAGCACATTCCCCCCACCTCCGATTGCCCTTACAACCCAGGGAGGGTCCCTTCTGGGATGGTTGCACCTCCTCTTATCGAACTGTTGTCCAGTCTGCAGCTCTTCCTCCTATCTCCCAAGGTCATTTCCATAGGCCATTCCAGGTCAAGAGGAACATGTCCTCGACATCACAGCAATTCACACAACACAATTATAGGAAGAGTTCTGTCCTAAGCAATAGAAAGCGGAAATCTCAACTGCCTGAATGAAAAGCTACTTTGAAAAATCTGTACACTTTTGTTGTTATTATTCTTACTGGATTTATGATAGCCACCCACTCCACCAGACTTTTGTTGTGGTTTCAATGAGTTGCAAAATCTGGATTTCAACTTGGACTGTTGGGTGTAAAATTAAAAACTTGGTTCCTTTTTCTCTTCCTTTCTCTGGCTGATTGGCAAGGCTAAGCGAAACCAAATACTCTTGCGACCGTCTTCACCAAATCCTGCAAAATTCCTCTTCTTCCTCTGAATCAGAGTGTTTTTCCAGTGTCTGTTCAAACCAGCTTTTCAGGATCTTGTAGTGAACAAATGTGAGGATTAAGTCCTTGGATATGGATCAACTCTCATTGCTAAGGCCTTGTGAATTTTGCTCAAAAATTTAACTTACATAAACATCTATTGCTCGTTTCAGTTTCGTGTTTAGTAAGATCTTCCTGGCTGAGTGTGCGGAAGCGCGCATCATTCTTCATTTCAGTACATGATAAGATATAGGCAACTTTATTCATTTCATTGCAGAGGAGGACTGAGATTAATGCTAAAAAATGAAGTGGGACCTGGTTGCTGAACAAGTATATGAACAGTTATTCAACGAGCCTCATCTTTCAGGCCCCCGAAGGTTTTGTGAGTTCACATACAACACTGCAGGGCTGTGTGCTGGAAGGGGGTCAGAATAGTCAAGGCAGCGTCCACTGCTACATGATCAAACCCCGCCCTTTTTGCATGCCTACCTAGAATTGCCCCTCTTCTTTTGATAACAGAAAATATTGCACATTTAGGGCCTGTGGCTCTTACTGTGACACCAGGCTTGCAATTTTCTGGTCTGCAGTGTTCTGGGTCCAGTTCACAAAAGGGCAGTGACGAGCTGGAATGAGTTCAGAGGATGGTTCGCAAAACAGCGAAAGGTCTGGAAACCCAGCCCTGAAGAGGAATGTTTAAAGGATCTGGGTGCATTTGGTCTACAGGTGAGAAGACTGAGGAAGGCGTGGTAGCAGGCTTCCAGTATCTGACACAGAAGACAGCATGGACTTGTCCTCTGATGCTGCAGAAGACAGAACCAGGGCCAAGGTCGAACTCCAAGAATGGAGATCCAGCCTAGACATCAAAAGGACTTCCTAGCTGTTCAAGCTGTCACCAGTGGAACAGGCTGCCTCTTGAAATGGTGAGCACCCCTTCGCTGGAGGTCTTCAAATGAAGGCAGGATGGGCAAAGACATGCTACTGTATCTTCCCATGCGCATCTTGACTACATAATCTCCAAGGTGTCTCTTCCCATGCGCATCTTGACTACTTAATCTCCAAGGTGGCTCTTCCCATGCGCATCTTGACTACATAATCTCCAAGGTGGCTCTTCCCATGCGCATCTTGATTACATAATCTCCAAGGTCCCTTCCCACTTATTGCTTCTATGCATCTTGCTGGAAGTATGATGGTCTGCTGAAGCAATGGCCTATGAAAACATAGCTAGAGATCCAACATCCCTCCCTTTTCATAAAAGTTGCATTGAAAGAAATGCCAGATGAATCTGATTGCTTTCTCTGGGATGGCATTCATTCATTCCAAGGATGGATCGCTCAGCCTTCTCTAGATTTCCATTTGAGCTGTGATCGGATGAATGTTTCCGTAATGGATCATATCTAAATCTCGCCTCGCTTTGGGGTGAAATAGGGACAAGGGATCCTGCCTGGAGAATGTTATATATTCTGAATTGTCAGAAGAACAAGGGTGCAGACTTGTTCTTCTCAAGGAGAACCATGTAGAAGATGCTGTTTCCACAACTGTGAAAAAAGTGTGAAATGGAGAGATTCTCTACTTCTGGATATGAGGGAGTAACAATGCCATTGATCAGTCATTGTGAGTTCCTGAATTGGCTGTAGCCACTTATTTCATTCCATGTCCAAGAGATTCATTGATCGAGTGGGCTAAACCGCGTGGGTTCTCCGAGTACCTTGGATGGTGATTCAACAAACGAGATAACGTTCTTCCTTGGAGTTCTGTGCAGAGATCCTCTGCTCTGTGAGCGCATCAAGGCGATGAGGAAGGTCTTGTTCTGAAAAATGAAAGAAGCATCTCCTTGTATCTGGTGGACATCCAGATGTTGCTTCCAGCAAGTCTGCCAAGATGCCTCTGCCCACTTGTCTTCAAGCCAGCGTTGTATTGGACAGAGATTGGATGAGGTCAGCGTTTCTTCACCTCGGCCACTCGAAGACGTATGGACATCAACCTCCAGAATGGCTGGCCGGGGAGTTCTGGGAGTTGAAGTCCACACATCGTCAAGTGGCCGAGGACGAGAAACACTAGATTAGGGGATGTTCACTTTCCATTGTTAGACACCCTGCTTTATGTAGGGACAGCTTGCAAGAAACCTACCAGGGATCCTGAAGCAGGCCGGTAAATGCCCTCTCCGTGCCTCTAATCATCCCGAGTTAGGGACCTGTTCTTGGACGAATGTTGCTCGTGACAGCATGTCACAAAACAGCTGGCGCTCACATCCACCAGTGCTGCACGGCGGCAGACGTTCCCGTAACGGCTTAGCAGAAGGGATCTCAGAGGCCACGGTATAATGCAATTATCCCGCCTGCTGTGCATTAATGTCCTTGGTGGTCGGTAAACTGGAAAAGCTATTCCACATTGAGTTTGCTCTGAAAAATCAATCCTCCTTTCCAGAAGGTCAGATGAGAGATGGAGGAGAGCCAGCATCCAGACTCATAAACCCATTAATTTTGAACTGGCCATATACCATAAATTTGCTTGGGCATCACCCTTTTATTCTCCAGCAAATAAATGCTGCACCTCCTCGTACACCAAATTTGCTTGGGCATCACCCTTTTATTCTCCAGCAAATAAATGCTCCACCTGCCACACCACGCTCTCTGATTCTGCCACGTTGCAAAAATCTCCCCAAAGGAAATGCTGAGCATCTTTTACTGCTGACTACTGAACCCTGGCACTATGCCTCTGCCCGTGGAGACTGGGAGCTGCCTAGGCACACAGAGGAGCTTGCTGTAGGTTCCTGAGTCCCTGTTTTTAAAGGGCATGTTTCACTTTTATGGCCTGGAAATCTTTTGCTGAATTACAGGTAGTCCTCAACTTATGACCACAATTGGGATCAGAATTTCTGTTGCTAAGCAAGGCAGCTGTTAATTGAGTCACACCTGATTTTATGAGCATTTTTGCCATGGATGCTAAACAAATCACTGGAGTTGTTAAGTGAATCACGTGGTTGTTAAGCAAATTCAGCTTCTCCCATTGACTTGGAAGCTGGCCGGAAAGGTCGCGCATGGCGATCACGTGACCCCGGGATGCTGCAACTGTTGCACATACATGCTGCTTGCTTGCCACGTGACTGAATTTTGATCACATGGCCGTGGGGATGTTGTGATGGTCATAAGTGTGGGAACCCGTCCTAAGTCACTTTTTACAGTGCTGTTGTAACTTCCAATGGTCGCTAAATGAATGGTTCTAAGTTGAGGACTACCTGTCAAGCTGCCTCTTGCCCAGGATCTTGTATCTGAGAATGAACAGTTTTGGAAGTTCACAACCAGGGCATGGATATGGTGGATTTTTCCTCTCGCTTTCGGACTCAGCCCTCGATTCGGAATTCAGCATATTTTTATTGTTAAATAAAAAAATATTATATTAAAATTCATAGTTTTATTGCAACCTTCCAGGATTGTGCAGGGGTTCTAAGAGGACAAATTGCCTTTGTGGTAGTGGTTGTTGTTGGCAGCAGCCCTTCTTGCTGTAAAAAACAATGGCTTCTCTTAGCAAAGGAGCTTGCAGCCAGCCCTGCTCTCAGCCTAAAAATGCCTCAAAAATGCCACTTAAATTTTTTTTTGCTTGGCATTTTTCTTCTCGCCGACTCCAAATTTGAAGAGTCTGCTCTCTTTCTGGACTGATGGATTTCCCTTGAAATCCTGGCCTGGGGCTGCTAGGGATTGTTTGCATTGGTCCCCCATAGTGGGGGGCATCTCCCAAATCCATAGACCATCGATCGAGCATAAACAGAGCTTTCCTGCCGAGGGACCGACTTTGCGCCATTTGAGATCTGGGCGGCTCTTTCCAGAGAGGGGATTTTGAGCAGCTTGGTTCTTCGGCAGCAAAGCCATGGTTTCTTCTCATTCTTTGACCATGTTGTTGGGAAAAAAAGCTGTTAATCAGTGGCACCCAAAACTTCAGGAACATGGTCGCATTGCTTCCAGTGAACCAGTTTTAGGAAAAGGCAGATGCTTTCATGAGCTGCTTTCGGAAAAGGCAGATGCTTTCATGAGCTGCTTTCGGAAAAGGCAGATGCTTTCATGCGCTGCTTTAGGAAAAGGTAGATGCTGTCATGCGCTGCTTTAGGAAAAGGCAGATGCTTTCATGCGCTGCTTTAGGAAAAGGCAGATGCTTTCATGCGCTGCTTTAGGAAAAGGCAGGTGCTTTCATGAGCAGCTTTAGGAAAAGGCAGGTGCTTTCATGAGCAGCTTTAGGAAAAGGCAGGTGCTTTCATGAGCTGCTTTAGGAAAGGGCAAGTGCTTTCATGAGCTGCAGTCGCAGCTCATGAAAGCATCTGCCTTTTCCTAAAATTGGCTCGCTGGAAGCGATGCTACCAAACCCTTAGTTGTTTGTACCCATCACACTCGCCCCCCTGTCTCTAATCTCCATCTCTCTGTGTGTTTGTGTGCTATTTCAGCGCAGGGTATGTTATTTTCCTTGCAAAATTCAGCCCGGGAGCAGTTCTAGCTTCTCCCTCCTGCGGGATTGTCCTCGTCCGCCTCTGTCTGTCCTGGGCACACTTCTTCTCAGTCCCCGTGCAGGCCGCACGCCCACCGATGGTGCAAGGAGCAGGAGCAGGAGCTGTCCACACCAGCACTTCTGCTCTG
>JANHZU010005094.1:0-14477 GCA_032468055.1 Acrochordus granulatus | reverse complement strand
TCTGTCTATCCCTCCCTCCCTCTTATTATTTATATTCTATCTACTATCTCTTTCATCTACGGTGTCTATCTGTCTGTCTGTCTGTCTATCCCTCCCTCCCTCCTATTATTTATCTTCTATCTATTCTCTTTCATCTACAGTGTCTGTCTGTCTGTCTGTCTATCCCTCCCTCCTATTATTTATCTCCTATCTACTGTCTGTTTCATCTACGGTATCTGTCTGTCTATCTATCCATCCATCCCTCCCTCCCTCCCATTATTTATCTTCTATCTACTATCTCTTTCATCTACAGTGACTGTCTGTCTGTCTGTCTATCATCTACTATCTACTATGTATTTTCTACAGTATCTCCTGCCCTCCTCCTCTCTCTTCCTATTGTTTATCTTATATCTACTATCTACTATCTATCTTCTATATCTACATATCTGTCATTTATCTTCTACTATCTATCTTCTATCTATCAACTACAGTATCTACCTACCCACCTACCTACCGTATTTATATGCCATGAATCTCGGAAGCAACCCTAGGCAGCTCACAATTGGCATAAAAACAATAAAGCGAAATATTAACAATAAAAAATAATTGAAATAGCAAGAAGGTTGAGTTACACGAAATTCAGATGGGTCTTGCAGATTCTGATGTCAGTGTGCTATGAAAAGCAATCTGACAGAGCCTCAGCGTCTCCTGTTTCTTGTTTTCAGCACTTAAATAAACATTTAAAAATGTGTTAATGTTGTTAGGCAGTCGCTGTCATTTTTGCATTATCGCAAACATGTTTTCGCATAACATCTTTGCTAATTATTGTTTCAGAAACAGTTTTATTCATTTCTCTTTTAGAAAAGAGAGTTTTTTTCCCCCTCAGTGTTAATTTTTATGGGTTTTATGTTGGAGAGTGAAAGGAGTGATTAAAAGGCCCTGGCATAAATATTAACAGCATTTGTGATATGCTTATTTTGTGGTGACATTCTAGATGGGAGAGCCAACGTGCTGTTATTGCGCGTGTGAACGCAGCTTGCAGAATTCTTCTGAATACAGGAACGTATTTGATTATTTTTTTCTGCTGCTGGGCACAATTTGCCAAATAATATTTGCGTATTGTTTGAATGTGATTTGCCCATTTGGATGTATTTGGATGCATCTCCTGACATGGTCCAAAGTAGCATTGGTGGGAAATAATACTTAATAAGCTTAAAGCAAGAGGGATTTGGAGGTATAAATGGAATATAATGGGATATCTGCAGGAAAATCCTTTGCCAGTTATGTTTTCTGATAAGGAACCTTCACTCAGAAGTTTTGTATTGGGAAGAACAAGTTACCCAACCTGGCATATTAGTCCAAAAAGGGTTCTCGCCAGCTTTCTTCTAGACGAGCTTTTCACACTGGTGCCATCCAGTCGGTTTGCACTTCCATTTCCATAATCCACAGCCAGCGGATTAAAGGTGGTTGGGAACTGTTTGGGAACTACCTACCTACTCTCAGCAGAGCCAGTCCTTAACTCTAGATAAGATGCAATTTTATTGCCTATTATTTAAGTTTTGCTTGATGTGCCTCGGTTAGGCCAGCCGTGTCCAGCCTTGACAACTTTTAAGACGGGTGGACTTCAACTCCCAGAATTCCTCAGCCACCTATATCACGTGATCAGATATATTTAGATGCTTTGCAACTGTTGCAGCATCCTAGGGTCATGCGATGGCCATTTGCGACCTTCCCAGCCAACTGCCAACAAGCCAAGTCCAGCGGGGAAGCGGATTCGCTTAGCCACCATGAGATTCACTTAACAACTGCAGTGATTCACTTAATAACCATGACAATCAAGGTCGTAAAATCAAGTTCACTTAGCAACCGCCTTGTTCAGCAAAGGACATTCTGGTCCCAATTATCGTCCTAAGCTGAGGACTGCCTGTATATAGTAGCTTGCCGACCCGTCAAACCCCACTCTCCGTGCTCCTGATCATGTCACATAGAGGGGTAATGAAACGTCTGCAAGAAAACAACCAAGCTCAGAAGGTCCTGAAGACCCACCAGGTCTGAGGCTTGGTGCTCCACATCTTCTCTGCCTCACAATGTGTTCTTTGTGATTACTGCAGGCCACACTCAGATTGTCTTGCTGAACCGCAGAGCAAGCAAGTCCTGTTTAATGGCCACGTCGGGATCACTAGTCCAACGGTCCCTTCTGTCTGCAAGTGAGGCATTTGCGGGGGGGAGGAGTGGGTGGAACGGGGGGGTCTCGACCCTTCTCCGAAGCATCTCCCCATAGCAGTTGTGAACCCCCGCCAGCATTTCTGGAACCGGAGTCGTCGGCAAGTGCAGATGCGGCTACTGAGGTCGCCCGGGGGGCTGCTTCTGTTTGCGACGAGAGTTGCTGGCATGCAAAGAGTTAAGCGTGCCTCTCCCCCCCCCGTCACCACCATGCCCCCAACCCCTTCCTTGCAAAACCGACCCCTCCCTTGGGATATTTGCTCCAACGCCGCCGCCGGAGCAAACGAATCTTCCCTTTCATCCCGTTTCCAAAAGAATTCAGTTTTCGCCTCCTGCTGCGTCACGGAGGTTCTTGCGCGCTGGGTAGGAAATGTCACTCGGGGGTTGGGAGGGGGCCAAGGTTTTTAAGTGCCCTTTTGTTGTCATGGCTGAATCGAAGTCTGGAGGGGAAGCATGTAATCATCCGCTCGATGGCCAAACTTAATAGGAAGCCGGGAGCGGGGGATCCTCCTGAAGGTGGGTGTTGGGGGGGGGAAACCAGAATTTATTTGCCTGTTTGGAAGGATATTTTAATTTGGAGCCTCACGGCAGCGTAGTAATTCGTTTTTAAGTTTTTTAAAGTTCCTTTTTAAAGTTTTTTAAAGACTTTTAACGTCCTCAGAGCTGTCAAGGAAATTTATAGCACAGCAGCAATGCGTTGCAGGTAGTCCTCGACTTACAGCCTCTTACTTAGCGACCATTGGAAGTTATGAGGACCCCAAAAAGGGTATTTACGACCCACATTTGAAGTTCTGATGGCTGCCTCCCCCCACGTAATCACGTGATTGCATTTTGGGTGCTTGGCAACTGGCCTGTATTTATGACCCTTTGCAGTGTCCCACAGTCACACGACCACGATTTATGACATTTTTTTGCCAGAATTGAATTGTGGGGTCCTAGGTGCTCTCTGAGCTTGGTTGTTTTTGTGCAGACGTTTCATGACCGAACTAGGTAACATCATCAGTGCTAGAGGGGAGTGAAGGACTCTACCATTCCTAAATTTTGAAAGTAGAGGCCAGATTGACGATGCTCATTCAAGAGTTATTTAGGATGCTGTATTTTTCTGGTTTGTTGCTGGTGGGTCCTGATACCCGTGAGGCAGACTTCCTAAATTTTCAGCTCATCCCAAAATGAGCTGCTACTTTTGCCGTATGCAGGTAAATCATAAACATCTAGAAGCAAAAGGGAATGTACAACTCATTTGTCTCATACAGATGAGTAATTCACACCTTTGTGCCACTTGTTCGCAATTGGAAAATTACCTTCACAGTAAATGCAATTACTCATAAATGAGAATCTTACCCAGAAGGGAATAAAGGATAATTCATTCCCTATTTTTTCCCTTTTCCAAGGACTGCTGCTCTTTTAAAATGTTTTCCTGAATCTCCTTTAAGACCTACGCCAAATAAGAATGTTATTTATCTCGGAGTGTTCCATTTATTTATTTTTTATTGGCTTTATTCAATTTATAGGACTGCCCTTCCTTATTGCAGTGACTCTGGGCCACCAACCACCATTTCAGACGCTAACAAGAACAATAAACACAAACCCGATGGCGGAGATTTTCCCCCTGTCAATTTTTATTGTCCCAAAATATGAAAGAAAACAACACTTCCTCCCTAGCCAGCAGCGTCTAAGGACTTTTCCATCTAAATTTGTTCCAATTTGCCTTTCTTCTCCAGCCAAAGAAGAAACCTTGGGCTTATTCCCATTATGTCTAATCCTGAGGGATCCTTTCCCTAAAAATACGGCTTGATGAGAGCATTTGCAAAAAGCTTCAATTAGAGGAATGACTTGTTGCAAATTTGCTTGGACTGTTGATCTCCAGAGGCAGTTTGTATCTCAATTAAGCTCCTAACTTCGGTTCAAGAGAAGTTGGCGTCCGGTTTTGAAGAGGCTCATTTAATTGGTTTTCTGAGCGTGCCAGTTTTGCTTTGCAATCTTGAGTGGGGTGTCTTAAAATTTCTGGGAGTTAGTGGGAATGGTTGCTTTTCCTTAATGCTTGGGCCACCCCAAAAGGCTGACAGGTAGACATTGATTGACCACCATTAGGATGATATCAGCATTTCTTTTTAAGGAAAGCCATGTTGGTCTACAGCAGCGTTTCTCAACCTTGGCAACTTGAAGAAGTGTGGACTTCAATTCCCAGAATTCCCTGGGAAGGCCACGCGTCTTAAAGATGCCACGGTTGAGAAAAACTAGACCATGGTAGCCACAGAATCAGCAATCTGGCAGCATCTTCTCCAAACGAACAATTTTTGTGAGAAGCCCTCCACTGGATAATCTGCTGCCATATTGCTTCTGATTTTTTTTCTGGTTTTTCTCCCCCGGCTTCTCAGTGTGGCCATTTGGATCTCCTTGTCCCCACTAACAGACCACATCCGTGACTGTCTTCTACCATTGGATCAGCTCTTCCAATTTTTTGAAAAAATCATCTGGAAGTAATCATCATATAACCATTTATCATAAGTATAATACTTGGTTGTAACAAGTTCTTTGAAATAATGAGTCACTGCGTGTGGCCGCTCGGCCAAGTCGGAAGCCTTCGAATGCAGCCTTGCAGTGAAGGAACATCACTGAGGTCCAGAACTTGGCTGGCAGACATCAAAAATGAACCACCAGCTTGTATGGGAAAATCTCCGTTCTTCCCATCCTCCTTCCCAGGATGGAGAATGGAAGAGCGCCAGTCTTCCAAAATCTAGCTGAATCTCCCATTCCTGAAATGACTATGCCCACGACGATGTTCCTAGCGAGAAGAAATGTGGCACCCAGCACATCTCTCAGATGCCTGATGGGCTCTGTTACTCCAGCCTTCCTGAAAGATGCCACACGCAAACCAGCATCTCCGAAACCTGTTTCCTAGGCTTGGATTACCTGTATGAGATTTTTGAGCGGGTGTCAGAATTGATGTCCTAATGATGGTCAAATCAGGCTGGTGCTCATGTTCTCCAGAAGATGGGAATGTCCTTGATGTTGGAGGAGATCCTCCTCCTGCGACGCCCTCTGATGGGAAGCTGTTTTGTGGCAGAGGCGGATGGTCACATTTGGGTTGGGTTGGTCAAGACGTCCTTTCCTTCCAAGAGAAAGTGGACGGTACAGCCGGTGTAAATAGGGAACCAGGTTCTCCTCCTTCCCCCCAAGCCACGTTTGGGTTTGTCATGTTTTATTGAATACAAGGCCGCAGTTTTGGATATGGCACCATAAGCAACAGATTAAAAACACGGTAGCTGAGTTTACACCAAGTCAAGAACAAGCTATGTTGCAGCTTAGCCTGGGCATATTTGATTTCAGGCATTTTTTTTTTTTGCAATAATGTCTTTATGGTTTGGGAGAGAGACGCTGGAGGCATCTTGTGGGAGCTCCTGAGCTTCTGGTGCAGCAAGAGCAAAGGATCTTTATGTCAGTGTCGTGTCGGGTTTCCATGCTCATCTGTCATTGAGCTGTTACAGAAACCCTGGGGGGAATGTGCTGCGATGAGACATTTATCACTGGCAACTTATCTCTGTAGGTGTTTTGGAGACTGGTGCTCCTTAAATGGTTTAAATCACTTTTATGTCGATTGCTTTGCTGCACGAAGCTGCAATCCTAAGTTGGCTGCCGAGGTAGTTCTGTGGCCAAGTACAGATGGTTCTCAATTTACGACCAGTTGCCTAGCAACTGTTCAGAGTTGATGGACTTCTCCAGAGAGGTACTTACGACCCACTTCTGATGGCTGTGCCCTCTCCAGTCACATGACTATGTTTTACAATATTTTTGCCGAAAATCAGCATTTACTTCCGCTTTTCAGCAAAACTGGCCCATCGCAAACAGTTGATTCACTAAACAACCACAGCGTTTGGTTAGCAACAGCAGCATTTGCTTAACTGCCACAAAAAAGGGAATAAAATCAGGTCACTCATGTGGGTGACTCGCTTTGTGACCATCATGACCTACCACCGTAATGGGCAGGCTCCGTTATGGTTGTAAGTTGAGGATTACCTGCCAATGTGTTCTTAACCCCTTGATCTTGAGATATCTTTGTATGCTGAGCTTCCCCAGCCTGGCATGGGAGACCATCTTCATAGTCTGCCTGGGATGACTGTGGAATATAGAATTTGTGGTCCTGAATTCAGCAGCATCACCTGCAGACATGCTGCATGAGACCAGCATGAGATATTCTATGCTTCAGGTTTCAGATTAGGCTCAGGGAAGAGCTCCAGGTATTTCTTGGAGCTTCACCTGTCTCCATACCTGTCTTAATACCTGTCATATATATTATTTTTAATTAAAGAAGATGAAAGGGAAATTTAGCAAGCTGCCACAAAGCACTTTATGAGCAGCCAGTGTTGTTTTTAATTGCAAGAATGCTTTTGAGCCCAGTAAAGTTCTTGCAATCTTTGTAGAAAATAGAATGCTGTTTTGGGATATTTGCCCATTGATCCAAAAAAAAAAAGGCAGAATAATCCATCTTGGGAGTGGGATGACAATGTCTCATTTGCCTTCCAGGAACTTAGTGCTTTGTACTGGCAAAACCCACCCTGGCAAGCAGCTCAGGTTTCCAGAGAGGTGCTCTATGTGCTCTGAACACTTTTTTTTTGAACTGAGTCATAGAACTGTAGGTTGGAGGCAATCACAAGGCTCATCCAGTCCAGCTTGCACATGCTGCGGGAAATCGTATGGTAAGAGGTGGCTGTCTGGCTTCTTGAAAGCTTCCAGAGATGGAGAACCACAACCTTCGTATTTATCCACTGTGGAGTCCTTGGTGCTCTCTCAACTTGTTTTTCTGCAGATGTTTCATTACCAAACTAGGTAACATCATCAGGGCTGGAAAGGAGTGAGGTTTGCAAACTCTGCTCCCTTTTAGCACTGATGATGTTACCTGGTTTACTGATGAAACATTTGCAGAAACACCATCAAGCTCAGGGAGCGCCTAGGACCCCACAATTCAATCCTAAATTACAAATACTCTCTTCTAGAGTTATCCACTGTTATATGCAATTTACCCTCAGGAAACTTTTTTCTTATATTTAAGCAAATAATATTTAATTAATTACATATTTAAGCAAATGAGACCCAGTTTGGTCTAGTGATTAAGGCATCATTACAAACTGGGGGAGTGTAAATTCTAGTCCCTCCCATGAAACCAGTTGGGTGACTTTGGGCCAGTCATTCTCTCTCAGCCCAACCTACCTCACAGGGTTGTTGCTGTGGGGAAAATAGCAGGAGGAAGGAGCATTAGGCATAGCCGTCGCTATTTATAAAAATAATAAAGGTGGACTAAAATGGTTGCAGCATCTCGGGGTCAAATGATTGCCACTTGCAACCTCCTTGGCCACTTTCCAAGGAGCTCAGTCAGTGGGGGGAACCAGATTTGCTAAATGACCGCATGATTCACTTAACAATTGCATCAAGTCTCCTAACAACCGTGGCAAAAAAAGGTGGAAAAATTCAGTACAATTCACTTAGAACTAAATGTGCTCAGAGTTGCTAAATTTAATACATAAATAGGGCTGTACCTGGAATTTTGGTCCCAGATGTGCCCAGAGTAGCTTGCTTGCTTAATTAATTAACAGGTGGTAAGTTGAGTGCCCAGAGTTGCTCATAGTGAGTTGGGTGGCAAATAAATTTAATAAATAAATAAATATGGCTGTAAGTTGAGGACTACCTGTACCGGGTTTTCAGGGCATAAATCCCCATCTTATATATATTTCATATACTTTTTAAATCCATATATTAGTCCCTGTTAATGGACATCTTGTTCATATTAAATTATTCTGGGTGTGGGCCAGATGTCCCAACTTTGTGTCATTCACAGATTCAGTTATAAGACTTATAAGGAAGAAATTAAGAGTCTTCCGTTTCTTTAAATACAGACTGTTAGTTGCAGCACCTGGGAATAGCAGTCCCCAAATCTTGGAGAAAGCTGTTGGCCTTGTTCCTCTGTTATTCATTTATTTTCTTTACTGCCGTTTTTAAGCTGCTGTATTCAAAAGTCTCCAAAAGGCTTACCAGAGAATCCAGATTTAGAACCTGATCAGTAGTCAATAAATAGCTGCTCCTTTTGATAACATGAAAGTTATGCCTGTCTCTTGCTCTTGGCTCAGAACTTTAAAACTTTATTGAAATGTCGAGTTTCTTGGCTTTTTTGGGGTTTGTTTCCACATTTATAAATTTCATGAAGAATTTTCAGAACATGCATGTTTTGTGGGAGTTCCATTCCTGAAACTGTGTTTTATGGGGCTATTTTTTGTAGAATGGAAGGTGACATAATAAAATCCCTGGATTAAAGTGTCTTTGGAACCCCCAGAGCCTCTCCACTTCCTTTCCACAACTTAGACATTTCTTTGACTTGCTCAAAGAATATTTTGAAAACTCTCTTGTAAAAGAGCATTACCTGCCCGGAATACAACTGCCATTTTCTTTTGTTTGCAGCAATATCCTATTAAGACTTGGCTTTGATTTCTTGAGGAAGTGTGGCAGGAAATAGGCAATAACAGATATTCTCATCGGGCAGGTTACCTTAAATGTGATACGGATGATGGCTGTGAGAGCAAAGAAGAAGTTGGAGGAGAAGAACTCTTTGACACTGTCAACTCGTCAATTGTGTCAGGGGAAAGCATCAGATTCTTCGTGAACGTCAACTTGGATGTTCAGCAGAACGTTACAGGTAAGGATGGTTTCTCACAAAATCTTACCTGGTAGCTCTGTGGCTTTGATCCTTTGTTCTGTGGGGTCCTTGGTGCTCTCTGAGCTTGTTGGTTTTCCTGCAGACTTTTCATGACCCAACTAGGTAACATCATCAGTTCTAGAGGGGAGTTCTTGGTGCTCCTTTCTAGCACTGATGTTACTTAGTTGGGTCATGAAACATCTGCAAGAAAACAACCAACCTATAATTCAAGCCTGAGCTACAAATACATGTATTCTCTTCTAATGGTTTGTTCCAGAAGGTGGAGCAGGTTCCGTGCTAAATTAGCCAGTCTGAATCAGAATTAGCCATGGTCTTTCTCACCATGCTTGATTGAAGATCACTGTTGGCAGGCCTCATACAATGCTTTGTAACCTGCCTAGAGTCTAGGTATAGTATAACTAGCTGGCATATAGGTAAGTGCAAACCAAGACAGATAACTAGTTCATATAACTCATTATAATCTGTATCTTTTGGGCAGTTGCCTAAGTCCAAAGTGATCCCTTCACAGTATGTTTCTCACTGGGTTGTCTTTAACAAGATGTATGGCAGAGAACTGGAGGGAATCACAAAAATTCCAGCAGCTTTTCCATTTAGAACCAATCTGTACTCAAGGTTGGAGATTTTCTGATTTCCTTCTTATGATCTGGAAAGGAGAAAGTTTGCAGCATTTTTATCAATCTGGGAATTGACTCTTATGATAGGATTACATGTGAATGTAATTATTTTGGGACACTTATTTTGATTTTATATTTGCATACACTTCAAACAACTACATCTGCCTATCCCAGGACCTTGGGAAGGACTCAATAGGTGGATAAAAATGCCAAACCAGTTTAAACACTTGACAACTATGCAATGAACCATAGTAGTATTTTAAATAGTGGAATAAAATGATCTCTTTTGCCTACTAATTCTCTTCATGGTGAGCTTTTGCAATTGCTTAGAAGTGGATGAATAAGATTCATACCAGGTGAGGAAATCTCCTAAATCAAAAAGCAAAGCACAGGCTCTACAAAGGAATAAAAACTGACCAGCATCATTTTGGGGCTATTATTTTTTCATATCTGTTGAAATAAGAACCCAGCTTTCTCATTCTTATGGGCTTCAAAATCGGTTGGGCCACTATTAACTCTTCCTTCCTTTTCTCCTCCACATTGTTGTCAAGTTCATAGCCTACATACATGGTTTTGGTTTGTGTTGGTTGGCACAGCATCCATGTTTCCAGTGCCAAGCCAGGCTTAATTTCTCATATAAATGCTTTGCCCTGCCTACATACTCTCACAGATATCTGCCATTGAGTGCAAAGCTTATTCTAAAGGCATCAAGACCAACGTTTGGATTCCTTCTACAAGCCCTGCAGTTATGAGTCCTACATGCATGCATGTAGGAACACCAGAGAAGTAGTGAGTACCTGCCTTCTTTGTGGATATTTATTGATCTCCCAGCCCAGCTTACAACCCTGGTGATCTTGTATCCAAATATTAACTAGGTCCAACCTGGCTAAGCTTCCTGAGATCTACCAAGATTGACTGTGTGGTGCTACCAAGCTGGGCAAACATTAGCAACACTGCCATTTTTGGAAGTTTGCATCCCATTTTTGCAAGTTTGCATCCTCATCCAGCCATTCCTTCTTGCAATGTTGGGACATCAAGATAGTCTAGATTAGGTGTGGTCAACCTTGGCAACTTTAAGATATGTGGACTTCAGCTCATGAGGAATTCTGGAAGTTGAAGTCCACACATCTTAAGGTTGCCAAGATTGGACACCCCTAGTCTAGATTTTCCTGGGCAACTCAACCAGGCCCTTCAGAGTAGATCCTTGGTGTTCTTGTACATTCCCAAAGCGGGTGGAATTTGCTTTTCCCCTCCAGGAGGAAATGTCGGTTGACAATAATGTAAGATGAATGCAAGGGAAGGGGGAAGGCAGAAGGAAGGGGCTGAAGTGCAAAGGTTAGCCCAGCAGTAACTAAATTTAGCACATCATAGTTTGGAAACCAGGATGGGGGAGGAGAAATGGATGCCTACTGGCTGCTTATTGTGAAGTTGCTGCTTCATTTCTAGGCAGGTCTCGCTGTTTTGTTTATGGGGTTCTTTGCCTCCTAGCTGTTTGACCATTCATGTCCTGATGAATGCCATTGTTTAGTTTTGCAGAAAACACCCATGGAAAGAATAGAAAATGAGTCTACCTTGCCTTGAGCGCCTTCTCCGATAGCTGAGAGTCATTTCCCCCTAGGGGGTTTAGAAGTTGCCGTTCTGAGCTCCTGCATGTCCTTAGAACCTGGAGAAAACAAAAATTAAGAATTGTAGGTAGGAAGATAAGGGTGCTTTTTATGAAAGATGGCCTAGGTCTGAGAGCAGGTGGAGGAATGGGGCATCTTTCTACTGAACATTTGCTCATTCGTTCATTCACTCATTTTTTTGTATCCTACCTTTATTATGCTTAGAAATACATCAAGGCGACAAACAGATTCAACACACCTTCCTCCTCCTATTTTCCCTGCAACAACAACAACAACAACCCTGGTGAGCTGGGCTAAGAGAGTGACTGGCCCAAAGTCACCCATCCGACTTTCAGTCCTCAGGCAGGATGAGAACTCACTGTCTCCTAGTGATGGGCCCAAAATCACCCATTTGGCTTTCTTAGCTAAGGCCGAACTAGAACTCACCATCTCCTAGTGATTGATCCAAAGTCACCTAGCTACTCTCATGCCTAAAATAGGACTAGAACTCATTATCTCCTGGGTGATTGGTGCAAAGTCACCCAGCCAGCTTTCATGCCTAAAGCCGGACGAGAACTCATCATCTCCTGGTTTCTTGTCTGGTGCCGTAACCACTAGACCAAACTGCTAAATGCCCCTTTATCTTTGTATTTCTTGAAAAAAAAGGGACAAAGGAAAATTCCCAACTTCAGAAATAAGTTGGAAAAGATGCTTTGCGATGCATGCAATACACTATCCCATCTCAGCTCTTTAAAGCACCTTCATCTCTTTCCAGACTCACGTGGTTAGTCTCTGGAATCAGAACCAAAATCTTGCACAACCAGGATACAAAATCATTTGATGCATTGGAGGCTGTTATATTACAATTTATATTCCCAGGTTGGATGCACTCCAACATCATCTAGCATTGTACATCCTCTCTTTGTAACAGCTGCTAAATGTGCCACAGATATTACTGTCTTTATGAACTGATGAATGTATTTGATGTGATTTAAAAAAAAATCCTCGGGGACTATTCAATCCACAGAAAGTAGCATGGTCTTTATGGTTTCAGAGCTGCAAATGTGAATTCACCAGAGGTTTAGTTGAGACTCTGTCTTGAACCCATATCTGTCATAATCCTGCTCGTTTTTAAGGGGCAGCTCCTGGTCTTTTACTCAAAAGTCAGACATACCGCAAGATCTGTTCTCTGAATCAATGGGGCAGCCAAGGACCCGAGTGAGTTGTTGACACCTCCCTGGCTGTCACTTTCCCTGAGTTCCTTCTCTGTTTTTATTTTAACAATTGAAGCATTTTTCAACTTAGAGAAGTTTAAATGGCAAGCATAAATGTCATCTCAGTTCCAAGACCATCACTGGATCATTAGGACATCTGTGCCCTTCATAGCATAATATGTGACATAAGTTCTAAATTCTGAAGTGTTCACTGCCGAAAAATGTTGAAAATTTCTGTTCTGGCTTGGAGAATGCCTTATACTTCAGTTGCCTTTTACCCGCTCTGAAAATTGGAAAGATGGAATTTGCAAGGTGTTACAAAAGCTTTGTGTTTAACCTTCAGGGCTGAATTGAAAACATCTTCAGCGTCATCCTCCCCCCAATAAATGATGAGGCTTTAAGAGCCGCAAAGTAGGACATTTGGTCTCTGCCATTGGTCCCAAAATTCATTGGAAGGGCATTTTTCGAATCAGCTTGCACTTAATTTTTTATTCCTTCCCATAGCTTCTGATGAGAGAATAAGTTGCATGCAGTGTTTTGCCTCGAGGCTAGCAGATTACCTAGCTCAGTTTAGATAACCATATATTAATATGGTTAACTAATAAAAAAAAATACCCCCATCCTGCATATACAGAAGATGACTCACACAATGTCTTGTTTTGGGGATCCTTTTCTGATCCGAAGGTGCCCGTGGATTAGCAGACCCTCGCGATAAAAATCTTCCTTTTAAAGGCATTCATTCCCAAAATGGGATGTGTGGTAGTAAAGTAGACTTCCTTCCTCCCTCCCTCCCTCCCTCCCAATTTTAAAACTGCCTATCTCCCTCCCAGAGGGGCTATAATAGATAAATATTTATTATTTATTATAAATATTATTGGAGGTGGCTGCAACATGATAAATGGAAGGAGAAAATTATATTTGAAATTACAAAACACTGAATAAATTTGCAGCAAGACAGAGGTTGATGGGAAGATTACAAATTGTGATCTTGCAATGTCTTGCTTAACAACTGTGGCAAAAAAGTTTGTGAAATCAGGTGCGATCATAGGAGGCCTCGTTTAACAACTGCACTGATTAATGACAGATTTTCCAGTCCCAGCTGTGGTTTTAAGTGGAGGACTACCTGTATTTAAAGAATTTGCAGGATTTTTTCTCTTGCTGCTTGGCAAGGTGATTCCCAGCAGTTTCCATACCAGTAATCAAAACCAAAATGAGTCTGTCAAAATCAGTGAAATCAAGAAACTAGGTAAGATTCTAATGCCCAATGGCATCACAGGGTGATTGTGCATCAACAGCTCCATGAAATAACCTCATTTTCACAGCTTTCCTGAAGACCACTGGGGGGGAGCATTGAATCTTCAAGGGGTGAAAGTATTAACACAGAGAAATCTGCTCACCCCATCCCACTCACCTTTTGCGTGGTGGTGGTGAAGACCTTGAGATTCTCCAGTTTCACAAGAAGAAGATGGTCCTCAAGACCTGTAGGATTCAAATCATGGAGGTCTTTCAACCATAGCAGTGCATGATCAGGAAAGCAAGATTCACATAGAATTTCATTAACTGGATTTAATGTCAGGAAAGAGGATTAGGATACAGAATCTTAGAAAATGAATAAACAAAATTTAGTTTATTTGTGAATTTGTTAAGCATTTTTTCCTCTTTTTCCCCACTAGCTTTATTAAAACTTACTTTAAAAACATACGAAAACTAAAATTGCAAAAAAACAAAATAAATAAAAGACATAACAAAGACAAACAAAATGACACATCTAAACTAAATACAAAACAATAGATATATATAATAACACTAATATTTCCAACATATGTCTGCATGAATATTTCTTCTTCAATCTAATCGAAAAAGAAACATGTTCCCCATATACATTATAATCTGAACAGAAATCTAATATAACTATACTAAATCTGTAATAAAAGGAAATTAAAACTAATTTATTCCATTATTATTCATATTATACCTTTCCTTCCCATCATAGTCTCTCTTATACACTACCCTTCAGTTTACAAACTTTCAAATCTTAGTATTTCCTCCTAACTGCAGGACAATATTTCTTCATGTACTATAAACTTTATCATTAATTTTTATTCCACTAAGCCTTTGGCATAAACCCCTTTTTTTA
>JANHZU010005093.1:70856-94558 GCA_032468055.1 Acrochordus granulatus | reverse complement strand
TTTCAGTGAGGGTGTCTGTAACAAACTTTGGCATGAAGTACATCAAGAAAATACCTTATTCTTTACATGTTTTAAAATAAATTAAGGAAGGAAGGAAGGAAGGAAGGGAGGGAGGGAGGGACTTTAATGCTGAAGAACAATAGTTTTTACAGAATGGAGATACAAAATATCTAGATATCACTAGATGGCAGGAAGGATTTAGAGTTTTCTGCATCTCTATTGCCCTCTACTCGTTTTCCAGATTTCTGCAGCCCAGATGTGGTACCCCTAGTCTAAAGAATCTGCAAGTGTATGTAGATTGGTGAGCTTGCCAACTGATTGGTTAATACCTACATGATTAATCAACGTGCAGCCCATTTCTGGGATGAACAAAACCCCCACTTAATTAAACTATAATCAACCTTCAATTGAGACCTCTATTCTTGTACCCCGAAGATGGTGCATACTTCAGAATTAATTGGAAGAAGTGCTTTGTTCTTTGCTCAAAGAATGTGTGGCTGCTTTAAGCAGCAATTCACAGAAACTAATATAAACCTGACAGCTAGTTTGGTGTATTAATTAGGGCAGCAGGCTAGAAACCAGGAAACTGTGAGTTCTAGTTCCTTCATAGCATGAAACCAGCTGTGTGACCTTCAGCTGGTTATTTTTTCCCAGCCCTAGGGAAAAGGCAAGCAACTGCCCAAAATCTTGCCATGTAAACTGCATGGGCTTTGTCCATTGTCCAGGCAGTCACCAAGAGTCAACATTGACTTGAAGGCATGCATGCATAAAAGGGTAAAGCCGGTGCCTCTGGCAGTCTTTGGCTTACTGTGTCATGCTGGTCTCAGAAAAGTGGATCAACTGAGATAATGTCTGTACTGAGTTATGAAACACTTACAATCTCTTATCACTGTTTATGTTCTTAAGCAACCTTTATCTTGGTATAGAACAGTGTTTCTCAATCTCATAGTTTCAGATATGTGGACTTCAACACCCAGAATTCTGTGGCCAGAAGAATTTTGGGAGTTGAAGTCCACAGTTCTTAAAAGTTACTGAGCTTGAGAACTACTGCTATAGAAGTTCTCAGGGGAAGTAGAAACTGTTTTCTATACACGCACCTCATATTCACACAAGCTTATTCCGGTTAGACTTCATGTCATACTTTTCTATTCTTCTATCAACCTTTTTCAACCTGGTGCCCTGCACAGATACCAACCTACCTCTTTCCACTGTCTCCTACCAATTTTAGAAAGGAGTAAGCTCTAGATCATGTATTAAATGTGTATCCCACCTTTTGATCAGTTCTTCAAGAGCAAGTTGAATGAGGCTCCCATCTTTTCCCATAACAATAGTCCGGTGAGGTAGGTTGGGCTGAAAGACAATTCCTGGCTCAGAGCTTCTCAGGGAGCTTCTGTAACCAAAAGTAGAGTAGAAGATGGGTGCTTCATTGCTGCATTGTACTAGAACTTGCTGCATCATACCTCTGAATAAACAAAGTTAGGCTTAACTGTTGCCCTTACATGTAAGTGAAAAGCATAGCTGCCTTCTGTGGAATCACAGTATTTCAAAGCAAGGAAATACATAAGAAGACATAAATTAATTTACAATAATATTGTAAAGTCTTCTTTGGGTTCTCCTAAGTTCTGCAAATGATGATAACGTCAGTACAAAATTCAGGTATGAAGAGACATTCAAAGAAGATTCAGTTAGACTTGTTTTGTCTGGAGAGAAAAATACAGATGGGGCTTAATTATGCAAATAGTGCCTTATTTTAGATCAGTCCATTGTTATTCATTTAATTAATATTTCTAATGGAACTTTTGTTCTGAGCCTGATCCATTGTGGAATTCAGCCCTTTGTCCATTATTCACAAGCCATGGCAATTATCAGCTAAGCAAAAATGAATATTTCTGATTTATGTTCCAATATTTCAGATCATACTTTCTTCACAATCCATCCTAGTAGAAAAATCATAAAATATATAAGATTTAAATTCCCTGATAGATTTTTTTGTGATATACAAGT
The DNA here is from genome assembly GCA_032468055.1 of Acrochordus granulatus. Classification (NCBI taxonomy): domain Eukaryota; kingdom Metazoa; phylum Chordata; class Lepidosauria; order Squamata; family Acrochordidae; genus Acrochordus; species Acrochordus granulatus. The sequence goes on along the minus strand of JANHZU010005093.1, from coordinate 92,554 downwards.
ATGATCAAAAGGTTTATAACAGAAATCCTTCTTCAAGTAACTTTTTCAAGATTGTCCAGCCTTCTGGGTGATGTGGAAAGCATATGTGATACTGAAGGTGAGCAATTAAGACATTAAGCATTGTCAAACACATGGCTGTATTTGCATTTCATCCTAATAATAAGCCCATCAGCTCATTTTCAGGAGACTGAGGCTACTTCAGCTAAATCCTCTGATCAAAGCAAAAAGAGCATTGCATTATTTTTTTTAAAAAAAATCAGAAATGGAAATGCTAATTTAGACCTCTTAATATATGATGGTAAGAGACTCCTTCAATTAACTCAATTCTATGGCTCAGGAAAATAATAATAATAAAAATAGGTACAAAGAGTCAGACTGGAAAGGTAGAAATGCTCATTAAATCAAAAAGGTCCAGCATTCATTATTTCCAGCATCTGGGGCTAAACATGCATATGCTGTCATCAAAGGGGTGTGTGTATGTGTGTAATGGGTTAAATTGAGAATATAACCTAATTAAAATATTAGGCAATGAGTAAACAGTTCTTTGATATCTCTCTAAAGGTTTATTAAAAATAGGTTCTTGAGCTTTGTATTAAAGAAATTATCACTTTTACTCAGAAAAACAAGTTTGGAGCTCATCAGAAATACTACAAAGTCCTGCCATTTCTGTAGCTTCATTGCCACTATTAGAGAGGATCAGCTCTGAACTGATCGGCAACCCAGAGATGCTTTTCTGCTGCAGATTTACAGGCTACATTTTGGAAGCATTAAGTGAGAATTACGGAAAAACACAGAAAGGTCCAGGAATTGGACAATGCTTTTTATTGGGCAATTGCAATGAAAATGGTCTAATCTAGTGGCCAAACCAAGCAATGGCAAAGCATTTTATAAATGTCTACCTAGTTGTAGAGACATGGTGGCACAAGTGGTTAAGTTGCATGGTTTGTCGGTTGGAAGGTCGGTGGTCTGAGTTCACGACTGGCTTTCTGTGCAGCAGGGAGAGCTCCTGTTGTCCACCTCGGCTCCTGCCAACCCCGCAGTTCGAAAGCATGCAACTGCAAGTTGATAAATAGGTATCACTGACTTTAGTGGGAAAGGTCACAGCGTCCGTGCGCCTTTGGCATCTAGTCATGCTGGCCACATGACCACGGAAGCGCCCTCAGACAAACGCTGGCTCTTCGGCTTGGAAATGGAGATGAACACCGCACCCTAGAGTCAGTCACAACTGGCAGGAAACTTTTACTTTACCAAGTTGTAAACTTGTGAGGGCAATGTATCTAAACTTCTTCTAATGAAATATTAGGGGCACTTGGGTTTGTACAAAAAGTTGGCTTCTACCCAAAGTTTTCTCAGGCTGCTTGACACATTCTCCCCTGTAATCACCAATCAAACAGAGCAAAAACAGGTTCTTACATATTTGGCCATCTCTCCAAAGTACCCAAGATTTACTTTTTACTATAGACATAAGGATCTTTTCTTCCCCAGACCATTGCTCATAAAAAGTATGGGACCACAGATCTCACTGTCAAGTTCTTCTCAAGAAAATCAAAGTGGTGATCATAACCATATGATTGAAGTCTTGTCACTTTTTTACATGCTTTATAAAAAAGAGGTGGGTCTTTTTTTGCACGATGATGGCTGTCAACTTGACTTTTTTCACTCACCACCTCTGATGCCCCTGGGTGAAAGAATTTTAATTCAACTTGGGTGAGATAAATGAGGTTGCTTTATACCAGGAAGGAGCAACTGCCCGGGGTATCCCCACTTCATTTTTGCAATAGAACCTCTCAGGATCATGCTGTAGAAATCTGGTGCAAGAGATTGTTTTCTGATAGAAAAGAAAGCCAATAAACTGCAAGATTTTTATAGGCTTTATACATCTGAAATAATCTCCTGACTAACCCCAGAAAATATGGAAAGAAAAAAATCCCTAAAAAGTTGTCCCATTCACATGCTAATGTCAAGAGATCCTGGGCACCATTCCTGGTGGACAAGCCACAAGCCAAAATGTAGCTTAGCATCATGTTTAACCCATCCATTATATTTTCAGAAGCAGGCACATGGCATCTGAAGTGCGGATCTAAATTGCATAATGGGAATGTGACAAACATTCAGAAGATTTTCATTGGAGACTCAGAATCGCCGATTGAGAAGCCACCAGCAGAGCAAAAATTTTCCCTCTAATGTGGTATTTCTCAACCTTACTGACTTTTAAGATGTGTGAACTTCAACTCCCAGAATTCCAGAACATGGTATGGCTGGCTGGAGAATTCTGGAAGTTGAAATCCATACTTCTTAAGGTTGCCAAGATTGAGAAACACTGCTCTAACATGTGAAAGGACACCATAGGATCATCACTTAGCCAGCTTCGGCTAATCTTGGCAAAGTGAAACTGAGTCAGGTACGGTTAGTCCTTGGATCAGAAATCTCTGGGCTGCAGACCAGATTGAGAAGCTGAAAACATATCTCCAAAGAAGGTACTGTATTGGCAAACCTTACTGCTGTCAAAGAAAACATGGACATGTCCATGAAGTTATCAGGAGTTGAGCTGAGCTCAAGGGAGAATTAACATGTGAAAGAGCTGTTCAAAAGAATGTAAAATAAAACGGGTCATCACCAACAGACATCACACACTGGATGTCAGAACTTGTCTTCTATTGAGAGAAACATGCTTGAGGGCAAAAGCATAACATCTGATGAAAGCTTGCTAAGGAGGGACTTCGAAGTCCTCAAGGAGGCCATTTTCAGCTGGTGCAACAGCCAAGCTGAGGTGACATCCTCCAAACAGTCTGATACTTTCTCCAAACATCTCATCTCTGCAGTGCTGTTCCCTCCTGAGCATCACCATTTATTTTTTGACAGCACTGCAAAGATGTGGCTCTGGAGGGAGAATGACAGGTTTTCCTCCCACAACCTATGGCATCCACGAAATGGGATGGGGCAGCTGGTCTCGTTCAGTGTCTGTCCTGGTCTACTGCTCAAGACAGGTTCTTTATTTAGGCTGCCCCTTGAGCCATCAAACAGTTTTGGAAGGGCACCCCTGGAAAAGAGAGAGGGAAAAGAAAGATCACTTCTAGATTATCATATACTCAAAGCTTTAATTATGAACAATAAAATCCAACAAAAATAAGCAAAGCTGAATGCAACTCGTGGAAAACATCCCAGATCTGGGAGAAGTTCATTCAACTCACAATTGTATGCTAGTCCTTTAGGACCCCAAGTGAATATGACAAGAAGAGAATGATGGATGAGTGGAAAAGCTCAGTAGCCCTGCTACTGCAAAGAAGGTCGATTGTGTGATGGGCTCATCAGACAATATGGAGTGTTTTGAATGCAGCAACCACCTGCTTCTCCTTTTCATGCCTGTTTTGAAGGGATTCCAGAGAGGAGATTGGAGGAAGGTTCTCTCCATTCAAAGTCCGTGCCAGATTTTTCTCCTCTTTGATGTCTTGTTCCAACGGTCTTGACAGAAATAGTCTGGGCTTGGGAATTGTCTTGGCGTACTCAAGGGCCTGCAGAAGCCAGGAAACAAGACCACAAAAACTAGTCATGAAAAAACTCTCAACTCCAGATTAGAAAGGAACATGCAGAAGGGTCCTCTACATCAGCATCTAAAAAAAATCCCCCATCTAAAAAAAAATCCAAAAAACTTCTCCATGTAATTTTTTTTCACCAAGCTGAAATTCCAGATTTCAATTTAGAATAAAACGACAGAAAAAAAATAAAGAAGAAAAAAAAATAAGAACATAGAACCAGCAAGTAGAAACATCTGTTTTACTGGTCACCCAGTGCATGTAAAGAAGGAATAACAAAGTTGTTGGGTTCACTATGCTAGTAGCAAGGGAAACTTTACAGCTTCCCTTCCTTTTCCTAAACTGCTTCTCTGCAGATGCCAACCTTCTACTGCTCCAACCCACTATATTTATTTGGACTCCATCAACTTTTGAGGTGGTAGACATAAGATATGTTTAAAAGTACATATATGCCCCCTCCCTCAAAGTGGAAATCTTGCAAGATTTCTGCGATTTTGCCCTCTTGAGATTTCAAGCAGAATGCTACAACTAGAGGAATTGCATTAAACTGTCATGAGAAAGGAAGTATGTTTAGATCCCAGGCTGCTTTGATGCTGAAAGTGCTAAAAATCCAGAAAATTAATATCATGACAGAAACCCAATAGTCTCAAGACAGCTGTTCAGAGTCCTCTTATCATTGGGGAGGCAGCGTATAAATTGAATTGATCAATCAATCATCAATCAGTAAATCAGTGACATTTTCATTACTCGGGAGAAAACTCTGTCTTGATCCTTCCAGACCACTGTTTCTCAACCTTGGCACCTTTAATTGGATGGACTACAACAATGCTGGCTGGGAAATTCTGGGAGTTGAAGTCTACCCATCTTAAAGTTGCCATGTTGCTTTGTTAGTTCCTACCTTCTGCCTTGACACCACTGATTTGTTCTCTGTTTTTGGCTGAGGTTTCCGCACACTTGAGATATTCTTCAGATTGTGTTCATTGACTTGCTTGGCATATACCTTTTGGTGCTTCATCTTTTCTGACTGTCAAAAGATGAACAGGAGGAGCACAAGGGTAGGCTGGAGATGAGTACGTATCTATTTATTTTATTTATTTATTCAGTTTGTTTAGCTACCCATCTCAAATCAGTTGAAAAGTTCAAGTATGATCTTTAGAAGGCAGCATGACACACGGAGAGGTGGACTAGGAACAGGGGGGATCCTGGATTTTTATAACCCTTTTTTGCTATGGTTGTTAAGTTAATCACACGGTTGTTTAGCAAACATAGCTTCCCCCACTGACTTTGCTTGTCGGAAGCTGGCTGGCAAGGTCACAAATGGCAATCACATGGCCCAGGGATGCAGCCATCATAAATACATGCCTGTTGCCACGTACCCCAATTTTGATCATGTGACCATGGGTATGCTGCAAGGGCTGTAAGTGTGAGGACCAGGTATAAGTCATATTTTCAGTGCTGTTGTAACATCAAACAGTCACTAAACAAATGGTTGTAAGTTGAGGACTACCTACATTGACCCTGTTTTACCAGTAACATGAAAGATATCTAGTATGCTTCCATTCAGAGCAACATTTAAAGTCTAAATATCAAAATAAAAATGCAGGGAAGGAGAAGAAGCTTTTCTTAGATTCTTTCAACTTCATCTTCTCCTTTGGTCTACTAATAGCTGATGCTTCCTAACAAGGTATAATATGCATTTAGCTCTTGACAACTAGATTTGCTCAGTTGTACTGACTTCCATTTTTTATCCTTTTGTGATAAAGCCAGTCCATCTAAATTCACCAGAGCAGCTCAATCACATTAAAGTAATGCACACTTGAATCCACCAGAAGGGAATGAATTTGGGTGTACTTATCTGCAATTGGAATTCTCTGCAGGAGAACATACACTAATGGATATATTCTGCCCAAGCCAAAAAAAGCTACAGCTTGGAAGCATGATCCACTCTGAATGGTGCCAAAGTTATCTAGACATTGATTTATTTATTTTGGTCATGAGGAACAGAACCCAAGGGAGACTGCAAGGAAGGAGGTCAAGTCCTGTTAAGATCTTCCTAATGGGCCTAATGACTACAATGCCACTCATGATCAACTTCTCCCCACTAGCTGAGATTTACATTTTTTAAGGAAATGCATAAATAAAATGAATGAATCAATCAATAAATAAAATTAGTACATGCACACATACAAAGCCTCTTTTGTAGCAGTGGGAATCTCTTATATCTCCCAGATAGAGAACTACATCCAAAGATTTCTGTTGAGTCACATCTGCCTCAGCATTCAAGATGCATTAAATAAACATCAATTCCTAACATTCCAACAATGTTACCACCACAATGGAAAAATCCTCAGGAGCAAATTTTGAAATAATAGATCTCTTCTGCTGATTGTCTCCAGAGTCAAATATATTGTTGATTGAGACAGCTCAATTGACCTGCAAGAGTAAAACTCTCTAATGTGAATGGATCCGGTGCTTTGTCCAGGAATGTGCAACTTCCAGATGATCTGAACTACATCTCTCGTGATCTAGTCTTTGGCTGTGCTAATGGGCCTAATGAGATTTGATGTCTAACATATCTCAGAAATACCAAGTTGCCTTCAATCTGTTTGTTGTTCAGTTGCACAGTCGTGTCTGACTCCTTGCGACCCCACGGACTGCAGCATGCCAGGCCTCCCTGACCCGCACTGCCTCTCGAAGTCCACCCAAAGCTACGCCCATCGCATCCTCTTAAGTTAGTAGCTGGGTAAACCACGAAGGTGCCCTTTTCATTTTTGAGTCTGCCAATTAGCTATATTGATTGAATGTGGCTAATTTACTATTCATTTACTATTCTCCACTTACACTAATACCCAGATTATTCATCCATTCACTTCATTTTGATTTTAATTTTCAGCTTTCATAGCCTCCATTTGTAAAGTTCTGCAGGACAAATGCAATCCAAAAAAGAGATATTCATAAATGCCATTCTTCTTACTTTGTCTTTGATGGTTTCATAGTCAGGTCCAAGGCCTCCAAGCCTCACATCCATCTTCATGTAACCTTTTGCCCTAGATCCCTGAACAAAGAGGTAAAATGAAGTGGGTCCAGAAAGGATCAGCTATAGGAAGAGCACATAACACCAAGATAGAACCATTGGGAGAGAAATTTCTCTCAAACAAGAAATTTAAATGTCTGTATACCCCAAGGGAAGATCAAGGGCCACCTTAGATATAATGGGAAACTAGTTTTCTACTATATGAATAATTGGAAACTCACCTACTTGCCCTGCCTTCTCTTTTGCTGCAAAGAGATTGATTTGTTTTGTGATTTGTTTTGAAAGTAATCAAAGGTCTCTGTGACAGACAAACTCAGGGAATTGTGATTTGTTTAAATACTAGCTAGACTGCTACACTTTGGCATGTTCTTATTTCCTACAGTTTAAACAAACCGTAGTTTTAACCACAGCATCTGGCTATCATGGGGAAGTTTAGCTTGTTTAAAATCAAGGAGGTTTTCAATCTCCTCATGAAGTCAGCCTTCCCAGCTAGAATGGACAGGAGACATGACCAGATGAGGTAATTCTATTTTATTGCAAGACTACATTAACAGAATCTTGCAAGTCTGAAAGTACAAATGTTTCCAGAATTTCCTTTAAAGCCTAAGAACCTAAGGAATGTTGCTTCTGAGCTTCTTGCTCTGCCCATTTTGCAGGCTACGTCTTCTTTTATCTGACTTCTTCCCAGACATCTCTTTGTCCCATCTACCAAGGTCTTTCCCACACACCAGTCTGCCTAGTCCATGGAGAAAAATACATTTATTTTTCCCTGTTACTTCTGCAAAACCATTATGGTTTTGTAACTTAGTACAAAATGATACACCTTCCTGCTCTGTTGGTGACTCTCTTTGCTTACCTTCCGATTCTCTTTTCCTTTCCTTTCCTTTTGCTTTTCCACCTGAAGCAAGTAGCCCTCGGAATTGCTGCGGCTGAGAATGGGTTGGGTTTCTTCGCAGCTTTCCAGGTGGAGCTGCGAGTCGCTCTCCCCTCTCTGGATTATGGGTGGAAACATGCTAGCCAGCCGATTCCTGGCAAGGTGATCATCTGCCAGCTGTGAGATTTCTCGATGATGGCGCTCTACTGCCTGGATGAGCTGTGCCGTTGGAGATAGGGTCCTTTTTATCAGGTGATGAGCAGGTGGCTGAAATGGCCTCAAGAAACAAGGGCAAGTAAACAGGGTTGCCAGGAAAAAAGATGGAAAAACAGTGAAAAGGGACTGATTTTTATAAACAGATTCTTATGCCTTCCCCCTTGTCAATCTGCATCTTTTTAAAACCCTGCAACCAAAATAATCCAATGGAGGTGATGTTCTCATCATACAAGCCCTCTCCTCAAATTCTTTCTCTAGTTTCTGGTCTATCTTTGGATCCTGCCTGCATTCCTTTCAATATGCTTCCTGTTTTAACTTCTCTTGCTCTGTATCCCAATGCATCCCTTTTTGTGATTATCAATCACTGAACACCACTTCCACTGTCAATCAGCTGATATCACCTGAGATGCCTCCAGCCTTTGCACCTACAGTTCTTCCCCCAAAGACCTGCACAGCCACTTCCCACTAATCTTTCATCTCAAACTCTACTTTCTGAAAAAGGCTTGACTACATTGACCTTTGTTCAATGGGTGGACAAATAAAACAAGTAGGTGTCAATAGACTATCTCACTGAGTACTTCTTAAAACAGTATTCATAAAACATTATCTTTACCCTGAGTAATCAAAAGCATAGTTGTCAGGGATCTCTTCTGTATAAATGTGCTTGGGTTTGCAAGAGGAAACTGCTCCGTTTACTGGCTCTTGCTGGCCAACATTGTAAGCATATGAAATACACCGGTCCCCTAATGGATTCCAAAGTTTGCCATGACTGGGAAAAGGCCGAGGCTCTGAAACGGTACACCTGTAGAAATACAGGTGATGGGGTCCAGAGAGGTTTTCAAGGCTGTGTTGGCACTTTTCACCAGCACATGGTGAAAGAAGCTCTAGAAAGTTGTGGTATGAACTCCGTTGAAGAGGCTTCCCAGCAAAGGTTACATTCATGGAATTTTTCTTGGCATGATGCTGAAGAAGGTATGGTGCTTGGGCAGAAAACAGGCTGTCTTCGCTGGAGTTATCTGCAATGGAAAGGCAGACAGATGGATATAACTCACAATGCAAAGGACATCTGCTGTCCCGTTCCACATCGGATGTTTCTCTGTAAGCACTGGAATCTGTACAAACATTCTCAAATTCTAACAGATTGTTACCACCATTCAGCTGGCTTCTTAATTCTACGTGGGTTTCTAAGAGATGTGGGGTACAACTCTTGCTTAAGGAGGTTTCTTTCAGGGATGCAGCTTGGCTGGAATACTTTCCATCCATCGGAGATTTTGTAGACTGGTGAGCCTAAAAATGAGTAATCATATGGGAAACTTAAGTTTTGTTCTATGTTGGTTGAGTAAGAAAAATATTCTAAAAGGTTTGACAGACACTAATATGCCCAGATGCTTCAAAGGTACAATGGTCAGAGTCTGGCAATTTTCCTCCTTCCCCCCTAGTGTATACATGTATTTATTTCTATTCAATCTCTGTTTTCTACCATTGTTTTTCAGTGGTTCAGGAGGATTTACAAGTTACTAGACAACCCGTGACCCATTGGGTCATCATTTCAGAGATATTACCTTACCTAAATCTACAAACAGAATGATCACAGGCAGGCAAAAAAGTAGTGGGATTAGGAGCAACTTCTGACTTACTGCTGACTTCCCTGTTGACCTTGCTTATGGGAAGTTGGCAAGCAGCTTAAAAAATTATGATCATGTGATTGTGGCTGACTATAGCAGCATGGTGGCACTGCAATGGTCACAACTTTACCCATACAAGTAGTTTGAATATCCTTGAAATTTCAATCCCACAGTAGTAATGGGTCCTGGATTACGGATGCATTAAGTTAGCCCATTTAAGATACCTTGGTTCAAAAACTGTTACCTTATGATGCACCCATTTGCCCAGTCAGTTTTAATAGTTATAGATCTTATTCTTATAAGCCATGGAGACAAATTAAACTGACCAGGCTAGAAAGATGGGTTCTCCAAAAGGGATTGGAATTTCAGGGAGGAGAAATATAAGACAACTGAATCAAAGAGCCCATATTCACCCTGTATTTTAGCACAATAAACAAATTTAAAACCTCTGCTTCAGATGAATATGCATGTTTTTGTGTGTGTGAAAGTAATCTTTCTGTAAACTAGTTGACATCACATACTTCATTTAATTAGGAGGACATGGGTTCAGAGGATTTTGATACCTGGCCTCAGAACATCTCTCTGGCACTAATAGGATTTTATTTTTGAGGTTATTAAGAAATGTTTGCTTGCTTTAGCTATTTAAGCTAAGAAAAGTGGTCCTCAAAGGAGAACATTGCCAGCAGAAGAGCCTGTTTCTACCAGGGATGAAATCAGGTGTTTGCGTTTGAAACAATGGAGGCTGAGAGAGCCTGTGCTTTCAAAATTTGTTCAGAAGAGGTATTCTGCTACATTGCCATGCTCTCAATTGTTTCTCATGCCTGCTCAATTGTTTCTCCATGCCTGCATAGAGGAACATTTTCACTTCTGCTAAATATATCTGGTCCTTCTTTTAGGATCAAGGATGCTTATGGAGTTAAGCTGTGGCTTTCTTGCGCGTTGTTTCATTTGAGGACCTTCAGATTTCTTGGATTACTAGTATGAACTTTAGAATAATTGAAGCTTGTGCTTCATTACCTATAGTTTCTCTTTCCAAGTTGAGAATTATCTCCTGTATCTTTAAGATTCTTTGCCTGCTAGACTTTGCTTGGGGAGTTCTGCAAGACTGTGTTTCAGGGGTAAGTAGGAACTCTAGTGTCCTAATCCACTACTTGGACTATTGTATCAACAGTGGTTCTCACACTGTCATTTTTTTAGAATGTGCTCCTGGTTTTCTACCCAAAGCTAGTCTTGTCTTCTTTAGATAACAGCAGCCCTTGATAGGCTTTATCATAGAAGGCATGAAATTGGAGAGTGTGACCATCAATGGGGAAGGGGATGGAGAAATATATGACAGGATCACACAAATGATGCACCTTACATATTTGCATCAGACATTAGAACTATGTAACGATAGCATTTATATTATGACATTATTGAACAGTTTTATATTGTTACTGTAACAGCTTGTTACTGTTGGTTTTGGATTAAGAACAAGGAGACTGGCTAAGATCCTTGTGGGGGGCCTTTAAGAAACCAGCTCTCTTAGGATAGGATAAAAATGGAGACATTTGATGGGATAATGAAAATGACATTTTAAAAAAACATTCTAAATACAATAGGGACTATTTTAGGCCATCTTTGTGAGTTATAAGGTGGCCAATGTGAAGGTGAATCTAAGCAGAACTGAAAAAAAATATAAGTCCAACTTACTTTACACTGAAACTTTAAACAAGTTCATCTCTTAGAACCTTTAGGATGAAGCAGTGATTAAGGAATACAGGCCAATTTTAGCACTGTGTTACTGAAATCTGGTGTCATGATTACACAATGGTTTCACATTGAACCTTGAGTCACCCAACCTGTTAAGCTATCATTGAATTTGTTTGGGTTTTGTTTAGTGTGTGAAGTAAGCTCAAGTGGTATGATGTGGAAACCAGGATATAAAAGTGTTTACTCAACCAGCCGTGGTTAAATCACATTTTGCAACAGAGGTACAAAAGATGCCTGCCTGCCAGTTCCACTTTTGTGGTTCACGGTGCCCTTTCCTTAATCAGAATGAGAGTCAATTTTTTTCAGCCCCTTGATTGCATTTTTGGGAGGTGTCAAAGAGCAAAATCGATGTCTTTAAGATTTGCAGGGGCTTCAGGATCTTATTTCATTCCTTAAACATGCCAAAATCTAACCCCCAGATGCAAAGTTTGCTCATATCTATTTCTGGAATATAATCCTCAACAAGCCACCCAAAGATTGGTGCAGATCTAGAACCAACAGAAGACAACCATTTTCTCTATGAAAGCAAATTGACCCTTCAAATTTGATATACTTGTATCTCAGAATATGCATGGAAGGTAGACAAGGGTTGTTTATCCTGGTCCTCCTTTTGGTAGCATCTGACCTAGGGATAAAGCTGTGTTCTAGCCCCATATTCAACTTTGACCTCTGTCTAGTTAATAACCAGTGCCTCATATTTTTGCATCTCATAGTATACGGTATTTTCTGAAGAGAAACATTTGTGAGATTATCAACTCATCTTCATTACAGACATAAGCGGAAAACGTTTGCTTTATGAAAAAAAGCAAATTAGATTTTATCTGAACTGAACAAATTAAGGGCATGCTTGGTAAGTGGTCCATTATTTTAGCCCAAGGACTGTTTGCTGGCTGCTTTCCTCTCAGCACAATGCTTCAGAACATCTGTTAGGAAAAAAATCAGACTCAGAAGGTCTTCCCTTAATTGCAACTTCTTGCATCAAGGGAATTGTACTGGGCCTTAAACAGAGGAAGATAGGGCAAACATGTAGAGTCCTTTCTAATCCTTTTACCAGCAGTCACCATATGGCTGGCTCTATTTGCACTGAGAAGCATGTTATGGGCTACAAATGCACACACAAACTGGAGATAAGGGAGCTTAGAAAGGAACAGCTGCCAACTTCCTCAGCCATTGATCAATGCCTTCTCCTGTTGGAATGCCTTGAGAGGAATCCTTTCTCCACAAGCCCTGGCTGAATCTACATATTCATCTTCAGTCCTGTTCTGTTCATTTTTTGGAGTGTTGTGGAGTTCATGGACAGCTTTATCCATCATTTATTCCTATCATTCTGTTGCGTGGGAAAGAATCGAAACCACATTAAAGATATAATTTGGGATAAAGGGAATAATTATTTCTAGTGTTAGTACGCCAACCTGCTCATCACAAAGAGCAGAAAGACAGACACTGAGCTAGACATGCTTAGAGTAGACTCAATAAAATAAGTGAGGCAGTTCCATTATTGCATTTAATATTTTGAGGTGGTTGGTTTTCAATAAAAAGCCCTAGGAGGTGGAGTAGGGAGGTAGAGGGAAATCAGAGCACTGGATTTCAGGACTGAAAGAGGTTGTCTTCTTCTGTTGTAGGAAAATAACCTGATTTGACAGGAGTTATCAGTGGAAAGTTCATAGATAGTTCTAGATTCGGAGAAGAGATCCTTTGGCATTGTCTCGCACTCCAGTGGTTGGTGGATCGGTCCCTTTCCCGAGGTCAAGAGTCTTCCTGGCCCTTAGAAAGGACCATCAAAGCTGAAAGAGATTTTGTGTGTTTTTTTTTTAAAGTTAAAGCTTCATCAACTTGCAGTTAAGGCCTCAGGTGCTATTCCTCACGAGGTGAGTTGGGGACCTCCCGGGGTTGCACACAAAGCTGTCCACAGTCCATTTAATCTTTGCCCTCATTGACCTCCTCCATTTCATCCTGCCTTCACCCCAGGCCTCCTTTGTTAACCACACCGGCATTCTGGGTAGAGAATATGCACTCAGAGTAACTGCTTAATGGTACTTATTAAGTCACATATAGAGCAGAATGTTTGAGTGAAAGGTTTAGCCCTGGGGAATCTCGATTCCAGGTGGCAAGATGATAACTTGTTAGCCGGACCTTTTCTCTAGTGATTAATGTTTATGTGTAGTGACTCTTATTCCACAATCCTGTCTCTCTAGCAGCCGCTGGAGTTAAACCATTATTGTGCTGCTTGGATGGATCAAGCAGCCTTGCAAAATAAATAAATAAATAAAGAGAGAGAGAGAGAGACATGCATGTGAGCTTGCAGACATACTATACACACTGGAGTCTCTACATGTCCATCTCTGTGGTGTGTATTTATTATTTCTATCTTTATTGTACGTGTGCATGTAGATGTGTGTTATATATAACACAGGCACTATTCTCTGCTCAAAAGAGTCTAGCCTGCTCTAACTCCAAAATCCAATTTAAAAAAGAAAGAATGACCAGTTTTAAAACTGTTTCAAAGCTCAGCAATAGATTAGTGAGAATTGGATCCTGTTTATGATTGCTAATTTATCTTCTTGCTCTTTTTAGATGTCTGGCTCTAATGGATGAGTTTTCTTTTTCTGTAAGCTAATGGACAGCCCTGGAATTAAAGAAAAGTCAGCAAGCTAACTGGAGATTGAGTGCTAGTTATTGAGTGTGATAAATACCAATGAAATAAGTCTCAATAACTTTTGATGCCACATCTCATTTCCATAGTAATAGAAATTTATGGATGGGAAAGGTTTCCCTTGCAAAGAAATAGCAAAACAGACCTGTTTCTTCTCAAACAATGCCCCCAATATAATTAATTTTCAATGATCTCACATGCATGCCAGAGCAAGGTTTCAAGGTTTCCAATCATGGTTTATGAAATATATCACAATTGGCTGCCTTTTCCCAAGACCCTAAGTTTATTATCCATATTGGCTGAGACGAAACCATCACGCTGGGCCAATAGCAAACACATTTTGATTAAGTGTGATGTAATATGTCTCTCCAGCTAGGAATGCTTAATTGTGTGCCAAGGTGGGTGGCTTAGAATAGCTCAAAAGGACAGCGATGTGCCCAGGGGCACTCTCTCCAAATATAAAACCAAGCAAAATTCATTATTGCAACTTTTAGTGGTTGCACACACATATAAACAATCCTCCCGTTGAGTTGCATTGATCCAAATATTAATTAACAATTGAGCCAAGCAGTTACAATATAGGGAAGGCCAGAAATATTAAGAAACTGGCCTAGATTTGAACTCTTCTGGAAGCAGCTTTCAGTTGGGGGAAAATGTTTGTGCTTATGAGCAACTCAGCCTTAGTGTGCCCTGGCAGGTAGAGCATACTTCTGCATTAGCTCTTTGAAAGAAGACCGGGACACAACTCTGACCTGCAATTTTTTTCCCCTTCCGAACTGTTCTATTAATGCCAATCAAATTGAGAAAATGATCAAATGAAATTGCATTTTGAGCATCATAAGCTGTGTAATGTCTATTCTATTAAATTGAGGCCCGTAATTGCTTCTCTGCTGAAAAGAGACAACAAAGGCGAGCAATCATGAGATGTCATTATCCTGGACTAGCAAACCGGCCTTTGCAAGAAGACTTCAAAGCCTGTGGGTTCTTGAATTGCATTTGGCTGTTATTGTCCAAGCCTGGGCAATCTTGATTAGGTGTTTACACGGAGGTAAGGCGCAATGGCACAGAAAGCCTGAGTGCCTTAGTCTAGAGCCATTAAAAAATTGTACATTATGTTTCTGGCTTTGAAGTGAGGGGATAGGAGGTTTTAGAAGGAAAGCAACTCGGTCCGAGCGCAGCTGGGTGAGATGGACCCAGCTCCTTCTTGCCCTCTCTCAAAGAAACTCATCAACGGATTCTGAGAGAATCAGGCAATGCTGCAGAAAAGAAGTCAATGCTTTAGAAAATGTGCGGGAAATTAAGGGGACATTCACTTCCAACCAGGTTTAGACTATCTAGCGCAGGTGTGCACCCATTTAAGAACGGGGCCGCAGCCATCACAATGGAGAGCATTAATAGGAGGCTTTTCCCCAAAGGCTGAAAGATCCTTTATCCCAGGGCTGCTTTGTACAGTGTAGAGTTGTATTTTTAGGGGAGTACTTCTTCTGGCAACATGGTGACCACGGGCACCAAGATGCTCAACTGTATCTCCCTTGGTGCTCACCAAGTCCCACCCCCACCTGGCTTTATTTCCCCTTCTGACTCTTTGCAATAAATCCATAGAAAGCCAGAAGGATGCAAGAGCCCAGCTTCTATCATGATCCTGATTTCCCCAAAATGCTACTGGCCTTTTGAGAGGGTCTCAAACCATTCTTGGAAATTAAAAATAGAGAGTGACTGCAGTCCCCATGTGGATGGACCAGGCCTAGCCAGGGGAAATGAAATGAAAGAACGAGGTGGGGAAAAAGTAATCAAACCAATTTATTTGTTAGATTTTTATCATGTCTTTATTATAAGTAACTCAAGGCTTTCTGTCTTTCTCTTTCCTTCTGTCTGTCCTTTCTTTCCCCTTTTTTTGCTTTTCCTTTCTTCCTACCTTTTTTCTCTTCCTTCCTACCTTTTTTCCCTCCCTCTCTCCCTTCCAAATAGGAATTTTGTGACTGGCTATTTTGTCACTAAGAAAGACCTCTGAAAGGCAGCCTTTATGAAAGGGCCCCTACAATGTACTCTCAAAATAAACAAGAAATTTTGAAATTTTAAATTGGGGGAAGAAATAGTCTTCCCAGGAACCATACATGCCAGAGTTCTGAGTAAACTTGCCCAAGATGGAAGAATAAAAGATTAGAAGATATTGTGAAGCAGACTAGAACACTTTTACCTAGAAAGTACATTTGAAATTTGGAAAGCCTGCTGTGGACACTCACACAACAGGTCACTTGCAAAGTACCCATTTACCATAAAACAAACAGGTCAAATATTTCTTTCACACCTCTCCTTCCAAGTTCCTTCCTCCTCCACTGGGCCCCCATATCTGTTTTTTGTCTTTGAAGACAGCTCTAAAAAAAGTCCTGGATAATAGGCACTTCCCATTTTTATTTTCTAGTCCACAGGACCCAGAAGCATTCCTGCAAATAAAATGAAAATGCTTTGCTTTCCATTTCCCATTTCATTTTTTAATTAAAAGAATCTTACAATACCTTCTCTTGAGATCTTTCTCTCTGCTTTCTGCCATGGAGCCAAAGGTAAGAACTGTTCTGCTGGGCTGCTAATCCCAGTGTGAATTTATTCTTTTCAACAAAGTCTATCTCGGGTCTGGGCTTGGGTTCTTTTAACTCATTCCTAGAGCCACTGCAGGTCAAACTGTCATTGCTGTTATAATGGTAGATAATGCCTAGTTCTCTTCCTTCCTTATCCAGCCTGAAAGGTCCGTCTCTGCCATTGGCAGATTCATCAGAAGGGTTCCAGAGTTTTCCAGCAATTGCTGATGATATATTTTGAGGACTTTCCTGTAACTGGCAGTTTCTGGATATGAACCTGTCCTGGGAAGGACAGCAGCCCAAATCAAAAGAAGTGATATTTGAGCTTTTGATATCCTCTTGACATGATTCTTCTAGCTCAAGAAAGCTTCTTCCTTTTTTACTGTCCTTCCAGTTTGGATTATAGCGCAGCTCAGAATACTTGTCCAGAACTTCCTCATGAATGCTAAAAACAAATCAATGGTGAACAAATAAATTTAAAAGGTGGTCAAGAGAATTACTGTTTTAAAAGACTTTCAAAAACTTATCTTCTTAGATCTTCCAGACTGATTCATGCAAGATGGAAGAGATTTAAGGGTGCTTTTCAAGGGAGGTGAAATGGCAATAGTGGTTTGTCCTGAGCTGAATGCACATCACAGGTCGTCCTCAACTTACAATCACAATTGGGACCAGAATTTCCATTGTGAAGCAAGATGATTGTTAAGTGAGTTGCACCCAATTTTACAACCTTCTTTAGTGTGACTGTTAAGCAAATCACTGCAGTTGTTAAGTGAATCCTTAAGCAGATCCAGCTTCCCCATTGACTTTGCTTGGGGGAAACCAGCTGGGAAGCTTGAAAATGAGAATCACATGAGCCCAGGCCTCTATAACCATCATAATAATACATGCATTGTGGGAATGCTGCAACAATTGTAAATGTGAGAACTGGTCGTACGTCATTTTTCAGTGCTGTTGTAACTTCAAATGGTCACTAAACAAATGGTGTAAGTCAAGGACCACTTGTACTATGATTTAAACAATCACACTCTCAGATGTTGCAAGTCACTGAAGTCTGAATCTAAATCTAATCACGTTTCTTCATTCTCTGGATCCACTGGAGATCAGAGGACTAGAATTCTGTCCTGAATGATGCTGGGTAATCAACACCACATACACAATGCCACTTTAACCCCATAGGTGGGCAGAGCTTAATACAATACTATGACTTGCAATTCATACTATTGTTAACTTCAGTGAATCCTTTGAATAACTTACACAAAAGGTTGAATGTGATCCTTAGTCATATTTCTGCATATCTGGGCCATGTTCTTACCACTAGCAATAATTATTCCTCAATGTAAAAAGTTGTAAAATCAGGTGCGACTCACTTAACAACTGCCCTGCTTAGCAATGGAAATTCTGGTCCCAACTGTGCTTATAAGTCGAGGACTACCTGGAAAAGCAAACTATTTCCTTTCCAAAATACTTCCTGTTAAAAATATTTCCCCCCTTCTGTGGACCTGTGTCTCCCATTGCTGCTTTGAAAACTGTACAGAAAAGGTACACTGCCCCACCCTCCTAAGTTGCTAGCGAGGGCGGATATCATAAGCATGTGTTGGCCTTGTCAGTATTAATGGACTCCATCTGAACTGGCAGTGCACTAATTTGGAAACACATCAAATTAAATTTTCCCTGAATGGCAAGTTCAGGATCCTTCCTTCTCTAGCCATTCAGGCCATGCACCCCACACAATTAGCATCCTTTCCTGTTTGCAATAAAAACATTCAATAACTAGCCACTTTGCCCCTCAAAGAGGCATATGGGAAGCGTGCTGTTCATAATGAGTCCGCCTTTCTCTTTTTGCGATGTTTGTCTCTAAGCGGAGCATTAAATAGAGCATGTTTATCATTTTTCAATTCGGGCTTAATTTAATCCTTTGAAAACCACCATTATTTTGCATTTATGTGGCATTAACGCTCCAATGAGCATAACAAATCCAATTTTCTATCCGCACAGAAGAGGAAAGTTAATGCAGCTCTCAGAACAAGTGAGGAATGTTTTAATTTTGCACTTAGGCAGTTATTGAATAAAAGCGACAACTGTTCCATTGGTGCTTTCCTCCCCAAATCCTTCAAAATAATAATGTTTTCCAGAATGATACAGTCTAAGATCTCTTGAACATGGCCGCCCTATATATATTATTTGAAATCAATGAAATTTATAGCCATTAACTCGCCATTTATTCAGCTAACTACTTCTCAAATGATTATCTGCATTTTCCAACCAGAGGATGAAGAAAATGCTCACAATGAGACAGGCAAATGAGGAAAAAGAGAATAACACCAAAACAAAAGCAGGATTAAATATAAGGCAAACATACAGATAGGTGAATTAAAACACAGCTCATTAAAATCATGCACCCTGAATTACAAAGATAGAGAAGTAGCCACATGGGTTTCATTTGCTGCCAGAACAAGGTAGGCAACTGGCTTATGAATAACTACAAGGATACCATGGACAATAGCGGTCTGTTGTAACCCATTCCTCTAAGCATTTATAATTACAGCTTGTCCTTGTTTAGTAGCCATAATTGGGACCAGCAACTCAGTTATTATTAAGCAAAGTGGTTGCTAAGTGAAACATGAATATGCTTATGATCTGATCTCAGCTTTGGTTTGCTTTACAGACCTCCAAAGGTCATTAATGCGAGGATTGATCATACAGTCACTTTTTCATCAAGTTTGTAATTCTGAATGGTTGCCAAATAAGGCAGCCGTTAAATGAGGAGTACCTGTATTTATTACAAAAAAAATATGATGCCTCCAAGGGTAGATCCCAAATGTTGGCCGTATGACAGTACTTGTGTCTAACTCTTTCACTGAAAAGTAAAGGAAAAAGAGAGAACAGGAAGAGAAGGAGGGAAATAAAGCAGCTCAGGTCAACTCTTAAAGGTTAATCATGTTCCACTGGAAATTAAAAAAAAAACCCGGTAAAGGTTTCCCCTGCCAGTTGTGGCTGACTCTGGGGAAGTGCTCATCTGTTTCTTAGCCAAAGAGCCAAAGAGCTGCCTTAAGATACTTCTGTGGTCATGTGGCTAACATGACTATACGCCGAGGCACATGGACGCTGTTACCTTCCCACCAAAGGCATATCTATTTATCTACTTACATTTTTACATGCTTTCAAACAGTTAGGTTGGCAGAAGCTGGGGCTGGAATGGGAGCTCACCTTGTTATATGGCAGCACGTGAGACTCAAACTCGAACCACCGGCCGACAAGCCTAGTGTCTTAACCGCTAGGTCACCACGCCCCTACTATTAAAGAAAAATACTACGAATACTATATAAATACGACATAAATACTATACTACTGATATTCCGTTGGAATATAAATCAGGCCAAAAATTCTATCTGTAATAGAAGAACCAGCCTATGCAGAATAACTCATTTTTACTTAGGCTTACCTGCACTGTATTCCTATGAAGTACATAGGAGAGAAGAACCCCAGAAAGGCCGAAGGAATGCTACTTTGTCTGAACCCAACAGAGCTACCTTCAGATGGGGCTCAGAGTTTTAATCTACTGAGATGGAAAAAATAACTTCTCCAGACATGAGAAAAAGACATTATTTACCTGGCACTTTCTGGATCTCCCTCTTGATCCTGGGCTCCAGTTGGCCTTTGTGTTTCTTCTCCTGGGGACCCACTTTCGCTCAGCTGCATTCCTTCCAGACTATCTTTCTCCATGCTGTCAACTGATTCAGCTCCATAGGCCTGACTGACCCGTTCTTGGTTTTCCTGGATCCGCTGCTGCAGTTCCCACTGATATTGGGCCTCCTGAGTAAGGCTTTCCGAATCTGATTCATTCTGAGACAGTCCTTCAGAGGCTGTTTGCAAGAAAGAGTAACGCCGGTGTGCTTCGGTCAACCCTTTTGGGGATGGGCTCTTGACGTTCATCTTGCACATAAAGGTTCACACTAGAAGGATGTCCCCCCTGTCTGTTTTCTACAAAACCAATCGTAACTTAAGAGGTATTTCCAACGACTTCTTGTCTTTAATCCTTTGGCTGTTTTCAGTGCACGTGCTCTGAGAATAAACATCAAAATATTAGAGAGCCGAAAAATTCACAATCCATCAGAATGCCAAAGCTCTGGTTTGTAAAGGGTTGTGGATTTCAAAAGGGATTCTGCGTTTCTTCTGAATGTGTAAAACGTGAATATGGATGGAAATGGATCCGAGAAATCAAATATGAAGTGAGACAAGCGGTTATATAAATTGAATGAAGGCATCAATCAAATAGTAATTAAATAACTGTTACGGATCCATGCCTAATCAATCAAGTAATAATTAAGTGACTTATGGGCCAATAGCTAATCAATCAAATACTAATTAAATGACTGTTACCGGTCAATACCTTACCAATCAAATGATAAATGTTATGGGTCAATATTTAATCAAGTAATAATTTAATCATTGTTATGGGTCAATATCTACTCCATGAATGCAGTAATCAATAGCTATTATGGGTCAACGTTAAATTGTTCTATTAATGTTCTATTTATTCTTTTTTAATATCGTTTGTTCCGAGTGACACACCCCAACATCACGTGGCAGCGAGATGGGTGGCATATAAATTTAATAAACAAAATAGATAAAGTAAAACAATACCTCTCGCTCTCCTTCCTGAATTGTTTGCCCTCGTGCCTTGCAGGGCGCACCTGCCGCTTGTGTACGTGCGTCTCCCTGTGTGTGAACACGCGTCTGGTGCGCGCTCCCCCCCCAGGGATCGCGAGCTACTTTCACCCCGGCGAGGAATCCGGGGCAGCCGCCGCCAGGAGCGGGGACGCCCCGCGGCTGTCGCGACCTGAAAATGCCCGCAAAGGGTTCAGCCGGGCCTGCGCGGCTGCCCTCGGAAGAGCGCGCGCAGGGGCCGTCTGGCCTCTGCCCACCCCCTCCGCGGCTGGGGGACGTCGTGACGCCGCCGGCAGAAAGTCACAGGGGCCGCCCGGCCCGCTCCGCCCCTGTTGAACCGCGCCGGTCCCCAGGCCCGTGGAAGCGGCTCGCAGCCCTCCTTCCCGCCCCAGGGGCCATCCCGGGACGCCGCTTCGCCTCGCCCCGGCGGCCCCGCTCGGTACCTTCCGCCAGCCGCCGCGGCGCTGCGGGCGATCCACGCGGCGAGTCTCGCAGGCCTCGCCAGGCTAGCGGCGGGGCGCCTCCTAGCAACGCTGACCGGACGCGCGGACCGGGCTCGCCCCTGCTCGGCGCGTGCCAACGCTCCGCAGGGTAGGGGGAGTAGCGTTCCGCCCACCCTGCGGAGGTTCCGCCCCGGGCGCCGGGACAATGGTACGGCCCGGGGACGCTCGCTTTGCTCTTTCCCTTTTTCCCACGAAGGTGCTGCGGCGCGGTAGCGACGGAGCGCGATGGGGAGGGAGAAGAGAGAAGAAGGGAAGAAAAAGAAG
>JANHZU010005093.1:51113-62952 GCA_032468055.1 Acrochordus granulatus | reverse complement strand
AGAAGTTCATACCTTCCATCTTTTATGCCCTTTATAGCTATGGAAAGAGAAATAATGTTAATTCCAAAGGGGGAAAAATCCAACACAATGTTTCAAGTATTGAAACTTGCTCTGTCTATGGAGCATCTTGGTGTAGGTAAGTAGATAGGTAAACAGACAGACAGACAGATATTGTCGATATACAGATAGAAGATGGAAGGAAGGAAGGAAAGAAGGAAGGAAGGAAGGAAGGAAGGAGAGATCTCCATATGTATAAATATATATTTCCATTAAAACTAATAAATGCTTCCCCAGAGCAGAGCTAGACATCAACACAACTGAATAACATGCAGAGTGTTCTCTTGTTGACAAGAGTGGAGTGGAAACCTTTTAAATATACTTTAAAAAGAAAAAGAACTGTGGAAGCAGTGATCAAACTATTGGAAATGTTCTGTTCAGACATCCTACCCACAGCATGGAGGTCTTTGTGGCTTTGACTTCCTGTATGAGAAGAGGCAGGACATGGGGTGAAAATGAATTGATGTCAGAGTGTTAAACTTTAAAGCACAGTAGGAAAACCCACTTCTTGCCTCCTTCCAGTGGAAAAGATTGTTTGGCCACCAGTTTTGTCCCATGCTTACCTACCTTGCCAGGTACTGAAAAATATCATAAAACCATCTGGACCCTTCCATTCCAGGGCTGAGCTGTTGCCTTTAGAATTGACGCAGTGGAGATCCAGATTCTGTCCTTCCTCCAAGCTTAGATGTTCAATGAGAACCTCAGAAAAAGTTCCTAGCAAAGAAAATGGTTTGTAAAGTGTTACTCCAGGGAGACACAGAGTCTAGATACATGCAGAGTATTATGGCTGTATTTTCATTTTTCGCTTGAACCTCCTTATTACTGGCCTCCTTAAAAAAGTTTACAGAATTTGCCCAAAGACATTTAAACACATCATAGATGGGCCAAATAATGATGCCAAGCAGCCTCTCCAGTTTTGCTTCTTACAAAAATATGTATCTGCTTGGATCAGCACTGCCTGTTTTCTTCATGTTACCGGATAATCACCAATATTTGAAAGCTGGAGGCAAGCGTTACCTGGACCTACTGGAGAAGAACTTCTCTCTCTATTGCTGCCTGTGAGGATCTGCAGCTAAACATCTTTCCTTAGGCAATAGAGACTTCACACACATTAAAGTAGCTTCAACGACCCCATACTCTTGTATCAGGAAGAAATCTTCCACCATTGCGGGGGCTACGCCTGGTTCCTAAACTTAGGAAACTCCCATGTCCAAATTTGACTCAAAGAGCACGCCAAGCTACAATGTGATTTACCTAGTTTGATGGTACATAAGCTCATTCTATGGTTTAATCAGCAGGCCCGTCTTTTATTACATTATGACTTAGAGCAACATGACCCACCCTCGAGATTCCAAGCAGTTTACAATAAGAGGACATTAAAAACACCCAATTTATCCCTCAAGATCTCCTAATTAAACTCATATTTCTAGTTGAGCTAAAACATATAACTCCAATCCAAGACTGAATGAAGCAAAAAGATGATGGTGAAACATGGCTGCTGAATATACCCCTCACAGAGCTTCTTTCATTGAATGTATCTTTGTGTTTCATTTCCCCCACCTGAAATAATGTTGTACATCTACAAACATTGGAGTTTCCTTATACCTGTCAACATCTCTTCCTTATCTATGAAAAGTTCCCTGAGGCTACAACAAGGAAATTATTATTGTCCATTGGATGGAGTAAAATGTTCCAAAGTGCTCATGCTAAAGTGAAACTTTTCTCAGATTTTCTTTTGGGGGCTAAAAGGCAGCATTTGTGGGCTTCCTGTGGGCTTTTCTTTAGCTTCACTGTTTCCTGCCAGAGTTTTTAGCAGATCTGTTCACAAACTATGAAACAAGGCCAAAAGGAAACATACACATAAACAAAGATCAGGCTCCAGAATTAATTATGCATTTCTTTTCCATTTGAGGTAATAGAAAATCGAGGGTGAAAAAATACAGTAGGTGTGGTTGAAATACAGTTAAATACATACCTTAAATTAACCAGGTATGTTGGCAAACAGGAAATAGGTAACAACTCATTTCCACCACATTTGGCTTAGCTTCCTCCCACTCACCTAGCATTGGTCAGAATTCCCAAATTGGGTTCAAATACTGCCCTAAGCTATTCAGAGACGTCAGTACTGACCCCCCAGGGTTGATGAAACTATCCATTATGGTTGTTATTGCTATTATTATTCATAGTACTATTAGTAAAAGTAGCACTTATTAAATTATTTTCACTGATTAACTTATTTTCAACTAATAAATGTTTGGGGGTCAACCTGAAATAAAACTCCATGAAGGGGTCAATGAGCTGATGTAATGGTATGTGAGGAAGACCTTGGGAGATGGGCCGAAGAGATGCTATTTAGGAAATGGTCCGATAAGAGGCAGTGCAGCCTGCAGCTGCATCGCAGACTGAGAAAGAAACCTAGAAGGGGTCCTCTCTGTCTTCTCAGGCTGCAAAGGAAGCCCCAGACTTCCAAGACTGTTGATGTAGCCATATATAGAATAAAGTAGAAGTAGCTCATCTGGTCTGATTCCTGTTTGGTATGCATGGGAAAACTGACAGCTGAAGAGTTTGGGGATTCCTGGCCTAAAGTGTAATGTAGCTTCATTGAGTCTGTCTCTTAGATGAATCCACCCAACATAGTCCATTGGGGTTCCTGGTTTAGCACGCTTAGGGAGCACAGCAAATGGTGACCTATTCAACCAGAAACTCCACATCTTCAGTAGTCTACAGCTGATGTTCATCCCAAACAATTTGCCTCCAAAATAACATAAAATAAATTAGAAGCCTGGTCCTCCATTTTTATGTGACCCAGGACCAAGGCACTGGTCCATGCACTTGATTTTCTTCCATGTGAAAGTAGCAGCAATTGTTAGATGAGCTCCATACCTTGGAGGAGTTAGGGCTCCTCAACACAACTGTAGTGGGCCTTTATTCCTCCCTACCCTCATCGTTCAATTACATTGGTGCATTTAAAGTTCCTCATTTTCCAAAAGCTAAAAATTCAGATCCAAAGAATGTCTTTTTTAAACTCTACTATTGTGCTAGAACTAGAATTTGGTGAGCTGCGATTTGTGGGTGGCCAATCAACAACCTCTCATCATCATCCCAACTGGATCGCCTTCCAACAAGTTATATTCTGGATTTGGCCCTCCTGGTTTCCTGGAAGAAGCATTGCTTATCAGGTTCTTTGGAAGGACTTACATCGGGCACAAAAATTGGAGACAAGTATGGTGATGCTCCAGTAGTAGAGATTCCCAAGGAATGTTGCAAGGCGATATTCAGTGAATTCATCCAACTGAAGAAATATACGGGCATGGCTTAGTGTTATGACCCTCGTTTTCTGTGTTGAAGAGCCTGTGTTTTTTGATACACCAGACTGAATAGACCGAAGATCTGACAGCGACTGGGTTCCTGTATCATACTAAGCCATGATCTATTTGAATCATGACTCATTGCAATACTGTTTTTGCTAGGTTTACACTTCGCATTCAACCACAATTCATTGCTTATAATCCACCAGAAGGGGATTCATGCAACATATTAAGTGCAACAAATAATTCTTGTGAGAACCCAGTTGATGTGAGGCAATTTATCAGACTCAAGATATTCTCTTCTGAGAACACCCATGGTTGAAAATCATCCTCCTCCTCAACCAGTCATCATCAATCATTAGTCATTATCAATCATCATCATTACTATCCACAAACATCCAGTGGTGCAACCAAGTGACTCAAATGATCTTATTGTTTGAAAGAATCTTAATACCTGAAAACCTTCCTTGCAAAGAAGCTATCACCAGCTGGCCCTACTCCATGCAGACCATGGAGAAAGTTGGCTTCGTCTCAGCACCAGCTGCAGGAGGTGAAGCCGAGCCAAGACTGCTCCTAAAGAAGCTGCAGGATCCTTTGTCAAATACTGGTTATCTTGAAGCCACAAAGACATCTCAGAACTGAAAAAGTTGGCCCCGAACCCGAAGCAGACGCTCTGCTGTTACGTACCTTGCAGTGACAGGAAGGTCAGCACCCAAACGTGGAGAAGGCGAGACATCGAGGTGATGTCTGATCAGCTTCCTCTCCACTTCCGATCTCAGGGGCTCGCTGCTGACTTCTTTTCAACAGAGCAGCCAAAGCTATGTACCATGACTTCATCAGTGACAGGTCAGCCCTCTTCGCTTTGACTCCATCCCCCACATCTTCACACCCAGCACAGACGCAGCTGTGTTCCAAGCCTGTACTGTACAAGGGGAAATTTGTACCTCTTTTTAGGGTGTTCTGGAATTAACATTGTGCTCAGTGCTGAAGTACAGCCCAGCTACTAGGTCTTGAAAGGTTAGTTGTGAATGCTTCCTATGTCCTCCCTGTGCAATAATCCCAAATTCCCTTTCATCTCAGACAACTTGGACAAGCCATTTTGCACTTCTGCAGGACAGGTCAGTTGCTGGTTCCTTAAGGTTCCTTGGACTTTTGCTTTTGTGAATTGCAATGCTCCACTGGCATCTGTCTGTCCATCATCTGTCTGTCTGTCTGTCTATGTATCCAGCCATCCCTCCCTCCCTCCAAGTCTGTCATCTATCTCTATCTGTCTATTCATCCATCTATCCTTAAATCCCTTTCTATTTCCAATCTTCCTTAACATTGATGCTAACAACACCATTATATGTTGCAGTCAGAGAATGGCTGCTTCAAAAGCTGTTCCTGGTTACCTCCACATGCTGAGGCATGAACATATTAATTCACAGCAAGCAGATATTCCCAGGACTTGTCTGTGAATAGACAACCCCCCATACACCTTCCAAATCAGGAGCATCTTTCAAAGCAGCCGTGTCAACCTTGCTCTAACACTTTGGTTTGGTTTGCACAAATGAGCATGTTACAAAACATCTGTTTTGTTGTTTAGCCTATATACTCTGTGTGGCATTTCTTAGAAACAGATGAAGATTTTACTAGATCTTCCCAGACCTAATTTAGACCCTAAGATGCACCTATCGGTTGATTCTGCTGCCAGTGCACCCTTCCGAGTAATGCTACCTAATTTCTCCAGGTTATTGAAATAGTTTTTATTCCATGTATTAGTACAAAGATTGCATTGCATTAGTTTTCTATTGTGGTTTATGGTCTTTAATGTTTACAGGAAGTGAACTGATGACAATGGGACTGTCCTTACAAAAGAGAGGTTTAAATGACCCTGCGCCTTGCAATGAAGTGCGTTCTTGTCAACCCCAAATGAATTCAAAACAAAATTTCTCGGATGATTCAGCACAAACTCTACCCCTCTTTAAATCCATTTTTGCTCTGTGGGACTCACTCCCTAATAAAGTTTATGCAATTTCTGTTCCTTGGCAAAACGCATAAGGAAAGGAGGGGAAAAAAATATCCTTATCTATTTTTTGTGCAATGTTTTAGAAAGATTGAATGTCTACCACATCCTGTTTTATTGTCCTTTCTGCCAAACTGGAAACCACTGTATACTAACTAAATTGTTCCCATACTTTGTGCCCAAATAATATTTTGGAAAGACAGTTAAGAGCTCTTTTGCGGAAGGAAAAAAAAAGTGAACACTTTGAGTAGTGTGGTTGTGAGAAACTGAGACAGATTTCTTTTATTGAGACCGGTTTTTTTAAGTGACAAAATGTGTAAATTGAACAGTAACAGAAATAAAATATAAGCAGCAATTCTCTCCTTAAACACACACATGTACACGCATGCACACACACAGACACACAATATCCGCCTTGAAATGAAAAACTTGCAAAAAGAGACATAGGATTTTCCTTTCATACCGTAAGACACTCCAAAAAACTTAAAGCAACAATGAAAAGGACGTTGCTTGATAAGCACCAATCCCTTTAACAGAAAATCTGAATCCACTCCAAACTCCCTGCAAACTTTTTGTTTTAAAACGACAACAACAAGAACATAAAACTAACATTTGGTTGGGGAAAGAAGACTTTTAAGTAAACCTTTCCCAAAATATATTTTCCGCGTGACTTTACGTTAAGGATCCTTTCCTTCCCATTTCCCTGAATTGAAGAGTTTCCTTTTCATAGAGGCATGCCTTCTTAGAAGCAAGCCTTACCACGTTGGAGAAGTTCTCCCAAATCAGTGCACAATAGCTAGCATGCTAAAAGAGCTACTGGTGGAAAAATGGACATTTACTCAAATATCTGTACATAGAAGTCAATACTAACAACTGAGTTAGAACCTGGAATCTCTTCTCTTAGTGGACAAGTTTTGAGACACTGAGATTGACCTATCTTGGGGGATGCTACTCGACCCTCTCTTGTTCAGTCTATCGTTAAATATTAACAACTTGCAATCTGTCTGTGCAAAATCAGTCCCCACCCCAATTAAATACAGATCAGTCACCAGGAGGTTGGCCTTGATTGTCAAACACTGTTCGAAGATCACTAAGACTCTGCCAGAAAAACAAGTCCGAAGGAGACTCTCCATCATTTTCAGAATATCTGTACATAGCCAAAATATCTTAAATTACATATGTATATATATATATATGTATGTGCAGGTGGGTGTGTTCTATACATACGCATCCCTTTCCAAAAATACTAGCAGCAACCAACTGCGTAAAACAAGGCCTGCAATTGCTTCCCTGCTTCCTATTTCAATTCCTCAATTTTTCGCTATACATCCCTGGTTAAAATAATGCTTTTTCAGAATGTCTTGCTTTCTCTTACGTGTAGAATGTACACAATCTAAGTAAATATACATATTGCACACAAGGAGTTTTCCATTGGTTCAGCATCAGCGTAGTGCTCTATACTACCCTTGGTGGAAACTCCTTTTGAGAGCGAAGCTCATCCGAGATCAGCGTGTCCAGCCTTGGCAACTTTAAGATGGGTGGGCTTCAACTCCCAGAATTAAGTCCACAGATCTTAAAAATGCCAAGGTTGGACACTCTTGTCCTCGATATAAGATGCACATTACATTAATATTTACTCAAGCTGGCCATGTGGCAGCTCTTGTTCAGGGCTGGACGGCCCTAACCTTTGGCAGAATTCAGGGAGGTGCCAACAAGGTCTGTAGGCACAAGCTCTGTGCCAAGTGAACCTACTTTGTGCTACCTTAACTAGTCTTGAGCCTTGAGGTGCCTTTGTGAAGGTTGTGGCAACGTGAACATATCATCACTGTTGAATTCAATTCAACTGGCAGTTGTACTGTAGCTGTAGAGTGGCCATCAGACCATTCAAACCACTAAGAAATGTAGGTAGTCCTTGACTTACAACCATTCATTTACTGACGGTTTGAAGGTACCATGGCACTGAACAAAGTGACTTTTTTTATCAGTTCTCCCATTTGCGACCATTGCAGCAGCTCCACAAAATGTGGGCGCTTGGCAACCGGAATGTATTTACAACAGTTGCAGCATCCCGGTGTCACTTGAGTGCCATTTGTGACTTTCTTAGGGGGCTCTTGACAAGCAGAGTTCAGTGGGGGAAGCTGGATTCACTTAGCGACCGTGGCAAAAAGTCATAAAATCAGGTGTGACTCGCAACAACCTGCCTCGCTTAGTGACGGTAGATCTGGCTCCGACTGTGCTCGTAAGCGGAGAGAAGTTGTAATATATGAATCATGGCTACCAAGTAACTGTTGGCTTCACTTATTTGCGAGGGAGGATGTATCTCCTGGGGTCAACTTCACGTCTGGTGAAAATATCTTAAGATACTTATTGTCCCCACCGGCGATTAAAAGAAAATCTTCCTGAATTTTTTTATACTGACCTCGAATGCCGCTAAGCCTAAAAGCTGTGCCTTTCAGCGATCTAAATGCACGAAACACAGCCACGGCCAGGACATTTCTCAAACAATTTGATCGGCCAACCCAACGTAGCGTCAAACATACTTTAAACTGGCACCGAGAAACAGGGAGCTCTGCCTACTTGAGTCTTAGGGACCCACCTTTCTTTGTACTCTGGACTCACAACTTCTGGGCGCACCATTGACGACGCAACCTCACTTACACCAAACTCTGCTTATCTTTTCGAGCTCAGTCGATACACCCTCCCCTTTTTGATTCCCAGCCACCATCTTCACACCAGGAAGCCAACAGGTCCCTTAATACTTTGAATACTCTAGACTGATCTTATCTAGGGATTAATCTAATCTCTATCTTAATTCCATTGTTAGGTATCTCCAGGGTCAGATCCTGGATGTTTGGTGGGTTTCATCTAAGAGCCGATCCGGGAGCAACCGTGTCTGGTCAGTGCTCCAGGACCGAACTGTTTCTCATGATGTCCCAGAGTTATGAGAAGGCAAAACATCTGCCATCTAAGGCATTGCCTCCCTCTCCCTCATGGGGGGGCCGACTTCGTGTAGAAATGGCCACGGATGAGACAACCGCTCTTTGTTGGTTTGCACAAGGATCTCTGAGCACTCATTGCCCCGAATCCGGGTAGGACAAATGTCCGAAAGGAATGAAACGAGACCGTCCATTCTTTTACCATGCTGATCATAATGATCATTGGCTTGCTAAGTTTGGAAAACTGATATTCCAGTGGGGTAGGAGGTGAACTTTCCAAGCAAAGGAAGGGAAAAAAGGAGGATAATAAATCACGGTAGGAAGGAAGCATTGTCCTACGAGCAAAATCCTAATTGATTAAAAATGAACCTTAACAATCACTTGACTGAGAAATATTTACGAGGGGGAAGAAACAAGAAAAATACATGGAGGGATCCAGCACATGTGGCTGGAAACAGTAGCTGTGAGGGCCACATAACTGCACATTGAGTGTGCCCACCCAGCCTGGTCATCTTGACTTGTATGTTCAATGCTGTTGATCGTAACATCAAGAGGTACTAATCGTGGTTGAAACACACCATGACAGATGAAGTAGCATAGTTCCTCCACAGTCTCTAACGAGAGAATTGTTTCACTGGATTTTTTTCCGTCGTGATGAGAAAACACACAGAAGTGTGCAAACAGGATTTCCCTGTTCAGAATCTTATCTTCTGCATTCTGACTCCTTTTGCTCATTTCAAAATATTGATAAATTAACCCTGTCTTGGCAGTGCTAGAAAAACTAGATACTAGGTAGGCAGCACTTCTCTATTTTGACCAGAAGAGTAATTTTCTTCTACAGTATTTCTACAGAAAAATAATTTTCTTTCCACACACATTCCCCTGGGGAATGAGATCTTGCAGAATATAGGTAGATATCATAACTGAATAAAAAAAGATGATTGGAGTGGACTTAATCCAAAATGGCTCAGAACAAAAGTCTAACCGTCCACTCCAAGAAAAGTAAATGACTAACAAATGAAACCCACAGTTTACGACTCGGCTGCTAACCATTATAACAGAAGGCAGTAAACCTAGTTTCCCTTCCTAGACCTTTTTAAGACATTCCAACTGTCTCAAAAAATTCTGGAAATTATATGGATATATATACACATAAATACATATATAGAGATATACATTAAAATTCGATGGCTTACATCAGAAAGCCGTATCTGCCGGACGGAAGGCTGAAGAGACAAAGAACGAAAAGAAGTTGGAATACGCTATATTTTTTCTGCCATCCAAGCAAATGCCTACTGTATATTTGCTATTTTTTTTCCTCCCTAGAAGTGCCATTCTGTGGCGGATACGCTCGAGTATCCCTTTAAAATACTTTTTGAAGCCGTTTCCAGGGTTAGGAGCGATTTTTCTCACCATCGGTATTTTCTATTTTTTTTTGTTTGTTTAAAAAAAACCACTCCCGAGCAGGCGAGACGTCCTCCGTGTTTTAAGAGAGCCCCCTCTTCTGTTCCTCTGACCTCCCTTTGGGGCTTATTCTTGGAGCAAAGTTTCTCTCCAGTTAAAGCCGCCGGTTGGTCCGTGAGTGAGCGGGAGGATGGGCGGATCAGTCAATTGCCAAAGTCCGGTGTCCGCCAGCTCTTCGCAACAGCAAAAGCCCAAGTAAGGAATCTGAACGGAACAAAAACCCAAAGGAGAGCAAGTGTCAGCGAGCGACTTCATGCCTTGTTTTACGCCAGGCATGTCCAACCTTGGCAGCTTCAAGGTGCGTGGACTTCAACTCCCTTCGCTGGCTGAGGAATTGGGTGAGTTGAAGTCCACGCACCTTAAGGTCCCTAAGGCTGGGCGCCTCTGCTTTGAGCATTGCCGAGTTTTCTTCTCCCATAAACATTCAAAGACTCACCAGGGACACTCCTACTAACACCAACAGAGCAAATCACTGGTATATAAAAAGAGAAGAAGGAAAAAAACCCTCCCTCCTAGCACTGATGATGTAACCTAGTTGGGTAATGAAACATCTGCAAGAGAGCACCAAGCACTCCACAGAACATATTTGGAGAATTTTACCACTAAGAGACCAAGCATAATTTTGGGGACCCAGGATGAGCTTGTAAAATGAGCTGCCTCTTGCACATACAACACGAGCCTTAAATTTGTACAGAAGTGGCGCGGAATTTAAGACTCAGTTCCCACACTGTCCAGGACGGGATCTGCTTGCATTTAACTTTTGCTTTCTTGTGTAGGTAACCCTCAACTTAAAACCACAGTTGGCACCAGAATTTCCATTGCTAAGCAAGGAGGTTTTGTGAATTGTGCCTGACTTTAAAACCTTTCTGGCCAGGGTTGTTAAGCAGTTGTTAAAGGAATCATGTGGTCATTAAATGAATCTGGCTTTGTGTGCCAGAAGCCAGCTAAGAAGGTTGAAAATGGTGATCGCATAGCCCCAGGATGCTGCACCTGTCATACATACATGCCAATTTCCAAGTGCCCAAATTTTGATCACATGACCGTGGGAACTCTAGTGCGAGGACTGGCCACTGGTCAGTGCCACTGTAACTTCAAATGGTCAGTAAACGAACAGTTGAAAGCCGAGGACTATCTGTATACTCATTATTAGCCCATTCTCTCTAAACTTTCCATCTTATATTTCTCAGATGACATAATTTGGCCTAGCCTGAATATTTGTACTTGGAAAAGAGAGAGAGAAAAGAACTTTTAGCCGTGCACTTTCTCCACATAATTACAATTTTGTTTCAGCAGCACAGAAACGACCCTGAGACACGCGCTGAAAATGCAAGCGAAAAGGAGAAAGGAAGCTGAACTAAGCTTTTTAAAGGGGCCATTCTGAAATGCTCAGTCGAGATTAACTCCTCTGCAAAGGTGCGTATGCGCAAAACGTCACGGGCCTGGTCAAACCGATGATCAAACTGAGGTGTGAGATAATCCCTTTCAAGTAACCTTCCCTGCTCATGTGATTCTGGCGTTCACACAATAAGCTTAGGGATCACACCCGACTGCATAAAGCATGTTTGGACTGGTAAGAAGATTTTCATCTTGGGGCAAACTGAACAAAAACCTGAAGAGCTTTATCTTGTTAGCACATCAATCACCTTTCGGACCATCTGGACAAAATCCTTTGAATTCTGCGGCGACAGTCCTTGTAGCTGGCATGTACAGGCCTCCAGGGAGGATGCGTGCGCAACAATCAAAATGTTATTCCCTGCATGGAAAAAAAAAACAGATAAACACCGAAGCACATGGATTTAATTTCCCAGGGATAAGCTCTCTGCGGTACAGAAAGAAAGTCTTGGCATGGGTTTGATGGTGATTGTTTTCCAGTCCAAAATGGACCCAACATGCTGAGCTTTTGAGCTGAAGCACAATGAGAAGTAGAGAAAGTACAAAATACACACACACAGGGTCTTTGCCAATCATTTTCTTCCCATCCTGCTTTTCCACAATCCTCCTTTCTCTCCCTCCTTTACTCATCACAGAGACTTCCCAACCCAACCCAACCCAACCCAACCCAACCCAAC
>JANHZU010005093.1:16746-37074 GCA_032468055.1 Acrochordus granulatus | reverse complement strand
AGTTGCTTTCCTAACAATAGGGGTGGCCCAAAGGTTTGAAACAGGCATCCTGTTGATTGTCAGCCTATTTTAACAGGAGATTCCATGGAATCAACTTGAGGCTTATGCATTACCATGACAAGTCAACCGTGGAGATCACTGGATGACTTTGAGCCACTCTTCCAATGCAGTTCATCACACAGAATTGTGGTAGGGACAAAATCAGAGGATTAAGCTACTATTCTCTATGGGAAAAGATGATAAACAGAGCAAATCGGTGTTCTCCATGCTAAGCAGTAAGAATGGTTCTCAAGTCTTTGGCTTGATCTACAGCTTGATTAACCACAGTCTGGTGAATAAACTAAAACCAATAGTTCATAGACTACAATCCCTGACTGACTTGTGCAGCGTGCTAAATTGAAACCAAAATCTTAAAATATGGTTTAGTGCAATATATGAACTCCATCTATGCAAGCTAACAAAAGTTAAGTTCCACGTGAAAAAGATAAAGCTTTAGAGCAAGGGGTTGTCTGGAAATAGTTGTGATAAGTCAAGTACGAAGCCTGATTCTCACCCTGACCTACTTCTGAACCATGGGTCAAGCTAGGAAGAGGCTGGTGAAGAAATGTAGAACTTGGACATAGCTCCATTTCTGGAAATTTCCCAAAACCACAGTTATGTCTTTATAGCCTGTCCTCACAATTCTATGAATTATATTTTTAAGGAATCTGTTGATATGTGACATGAGTTCAGGCTCCTAGCCAACTTCCTTCAGACTGGCATTCTATTGCTAAAAAAACAAAACTGTGTGTACTTTTCTTTAAAAGCAAAAGAAAATGAAACATAATAAATCGGAACAACAATCTGGCAAATTGAACTAACAATTTGCAGAATGCAGACTAAACTGTAACAGTACAGGATGCAGATTAACGGAATTCAGTGACTGTGGACAACAGTTAAAAAAAACATCTTGGATTAGGCAGGCTTATTTTTCTGGGCACATTTATTTTTATTATATTTGTCTTCCAAACTGCATGCTGAATTACATGACCATGGAACTGAAGCAGGAACACCAACCTTCTCGTAATTCATGGCAACACTGATGGGTCAGTTGTCAAGCATAGATTGTTGCATACACTCAGTCTTAGCTACATAATATGCATCGCTGCACAGAAGAAATGTAAGGAGGAGAGTGATGATGTTAACTAACCTGGTAATGAAACATCTGCGGGAAAACAATGAAGCTCAGAGAACACCCAGAACCCAACAGAGGTGCTATAAATTGTGGATTTTGTCTTAAATTTGGCATGAAGCAGTTGAATAGGAGGAGAAAAAAACAGCATTCCCATTCAGGGAACACTCCACACTGTCTCTTTAATAAGATTAACAACAATCTCAGCAACAATCACGTCTGTTCTTTAGACCATAGTCAATCTTTGTGGGGCACACACATGCTAGAAGGGAAGCGTTTGAGATGTTAACCCCAAGTAATTGCTCTCAAAACGGTTTAACTAGCCTTTTTAGCCTGGTGCACATCTATTTTTAGGGAGTGCATGGTGGCTGAGCGGTTAAGATGCTGGGCTTGTTGGCCCAAAAGTTGGCAACCTGAGTTTGAGACCAGAGCTGCCATGCAATAGGTGAGCTCCAGTTACTTGCCTAGCTCCTGCCAACCTAGCAGTTCAAAAGCGTGTAAAGTAGA
Organism: Acrochordus granulatus; assembly: GCA_032468055.1. NCBI lineage: Eukaryota > Metazoa > Chordata > Lepidosauria > Squamata > Acrochordidae > Acrochordus > Acrochordus granulatus. The sequence continues at coordinate 35,396 of JANHZU010005093.1, read as the reverse complement.
TAAATGGGTACCACCCAAATTGGTGGGAAGGTAACAGCGTTCCATACGCCTCGGCATATAGTCATGCTGGCTACATGACCATGGAAGTGCCTTGGACAGTGCTGGTTGTTTGACTATGAAACGGAGATGAGCACCCCCCCTAGATTGAGGCATGACTGGCAGGGGAAACCTGTACTTTTTTACATAACTTAGTATATTTCATTCAGGATTGCTATATTCCCAGCTGCCAACATAAGGATGGACTTTAAAATATGGCCAGATATTTTAAAGATTAACCAGTGTTCATCTTTGGAGAAAGAGAATATTTCTTTCCTAAACATATCTCCTTCAGGATCATCTTCATGGATTGCCTGCATTTAGCCAGACAAAAATGAAACTAAGAACATTAGAAGAGTCCCAAGGATAGATCAGGCCAAGGGTCCACTTAGGCCAACATTTGCTGCCACCAATTGCTAAATGAAATAATTTCAGAAGCTCACTAGGATATATAAGAGAACAATTGCCTTCTTCCACTATCATACCACTAGAAGATATTAGAAAAAGCAAAACTCAAGCGGTAGAGCATAGAATTTGTATGAAAAAAGTTCTCAAGTTACTCCCTAGATACTCCAGGTAGAATTGGATAGATTTCTTTTCTATCTGCAGAGAGTTGGACCATAAGGATGCCGAAAAATTGATGCCTTTGAATTGTGGTGCTGGAGGAGAGTCTTGAGAGACCCTCGGACTGCAAGGAGATCAAACCAGTCAATCCTATAGGAAATCAACCCTGGCTGCTCATTGGAAGGACAGATGTTGAAGCTGTCAAAGTTCAAACACTTTGGCCACCAAATGCAAAGAGAGGACTCCTTGGAGAAGACCCTGATGCTGGGAAACATGCAAGGCAAAGGGAAAAGAGGATGGTAGAGGATGAGATGGTGGGATAGCAACGAACATGAATTGGAGCCAACTCCAGAAGACAGTGTAGGAGAGGGAGGCCAGGTGTGCTACAGTCCATGGGTTGTGAAGAGTCGGACACAATTTTGCGACTGAACGACGACAACAGCTTCTCTATTTGCAGCTTTGGAGAGGCAATGCTAAGCTATGCCACAGTGCAAAGTTAGATATTTGACACTCTTGGTGGATGCAAAATGTGGACCATGAAACTTACTTCCTTTGACACAGATCTGTAAACAAGGAAAAAAACAGCCAGAGAAATGGTGTGCTTCTCCTAAATTTCATTACTTCCGAAACAAATGCTTATTCCCATACAGGCTTCACTTAAATGCCAGTACTACTTCTGTAATACGGTCGCAGCATATTGATACTGTAGACATCTCATGCCAACATGTATTTCACTTATTGTTGGTTTTTACATTATCGTTTTCTGATTATGAACATATTGCCATTAATTAAAGCAACTTTTTCTCCTGGTACCCAATGCAAAGCCGACGGCCAAGAAATCACTAGCTGGGCAACATAACATGAAAATGAAGGTTGGGACTGCAGTCCATCACACGTCGCTTCAAGAAACAAAATTCTGGATTAAGATTATGCTTGGCTTGATCCAGCACAGCTATCCTTGTGTTCCCGTATTTCAGAATAGTTGAAACAATAGGCCAGAATATCATGTCTGGAGGCATGAAAATTACATTGCTACTCTTTGGTTTTAAGTCAACAGAAATCCCATTTTACGACCTTCCTCCAGAGAGCAAAACGAGGGGGAGATATTGAAGCAAAGCACCCCTGAAAAAAGAGCATCTAGATCCTCATCTCACAGTTTTGATAGTATCAGTAAGTGGACTCTCCACTGCATAAGGAACAAGATAATCATCACCAAATGTGTCCCCAAATCTCAGTAGAGATTTTGGACCACTCACACTCTTACAGCCCAAGTTTGGTAAGGACAGGAGATCTCTCCAGACCTTTAAATTTTAAACATATTTATTGATTCTTATTAGGTTTAACTCCCATTTTTTCTTCCTGAAGGCAGCTTATATGGGATCTTCCTTCATTTTTATTCCAACAACACAAGTAGTTTGGGTTGAAAATCAGCAATTTGGGTTGAGAATCAGCAATTAGTCTAAAAGTCCCACCCAGTGTCATTCCGTAGCTGAAGCTAGGCTTGAACTTGGGGCTTTGTAGATCCTGGGCCAATGCCTTACCCACTACACTATATTCTCGTTCTCATTCATCACCTTACATGCCATCGTTAAAAGAAAAGTGGAATATGAATGAACTAATTGCATCTCTACAAGCAACTACAAAGCAGGATTCCAGAGTGGACACTCCAACATTTCATGGCTATTAACTCAATTTCAAAAAAGCTTCCCGACGACATGGAAGAAGTTGGAAAACCACTGCAGGAAAGCAATAACATTCTCATTAGAGAGACTGCAGGAAGGAAATAGCTTAGGAGCCAAGTCTCAAGAGGAAAACAAATCTTTTCCAGAACTCACCTCCTTCATTTTACAGACTGGGGGGAGAGGGGAGAGAATCTACCAATGTGCTGCAAGGAATGAAGATCCTTGAGATACATCACCCCCAAGAACGCTGCAAGCCCATTCCCACAAGTTCTAAGGAAGTTGCGTATCACTCACAAGCCCCTTCTTGAGTTTCAAACTGTGTGTATGTGTGTAGAAGCCACAGGGCGTAAAACCCCTTGTAGCAGAAGGCTGAAGGAGAAACGCTGAAGCAACTGTCTGGGCAACGGTCCACCTCCCACACACAGCTGGAAACAAGTTTACACAATTTAGCTTCATTCACTGATACTTGCAATTAAGAAGCAAAGGGACTGAAAAGCAGGAATAGGCCAAGTTTCAAAATGTGGGACGGCTGGTCAACGTTTCTCACCCACTTTTGAATCGAGGCCACCCAAGGGGTTTCACTTTGTGGGGCATCTCTTGTCCATCTGCAACAGAGGTTCATGAGGTTCGGGGAGGGACGAAAAGCGATGGCCAGGCAACTGAAAAAGCACCCAGCAAACTAGCCACGCAGGAGCCTCTCTTTGCTTGGAGGATCTTGCACCGCAAGATGACGCTTTCTTTGGCAACCTACGTTAAATGCAGGACCTTCCGCTTCAGTTCAACGTTTTAGCAGAAGCCGTATGGCCAAGAGGAACTATGTAGGGTGGCCCAAATTACTTGGGGACCCTGATTTCTGCAGTTTGGAGACGGTTGTTGAAAGGCAGTGATTTGGTGGGAACGGGAAAACTGCGCTCCAAACGACAGCTGAAACGACAGATGACCAATGTGTCTGATACTGGACCTTCACGGAATTGTTTTTAAGGAATATTAGACAGCAAACGGTTTTGAGCAGTCACTTCTGTTTCTGCGGAATTGGAGTAAGTGGTTGTGCAAGCGTGTGGAATCTTCTTCCACCAATGCGGAAAGTTTGGGAAGGTAGAATTCTCGGCCAATAGATAAGGACTATTATCAAAACTGGACTCCCTCATCACTTGAAACCAGGTTCTTTAAACATGGACATCTCCAGAAAGGCACAAGCAGAATTCCAGCCATTGCATTGCCACAAGTCGCCACAGGTGGCATCCGGACTTCGAGACTGAAGCAAGACCCAGGTGGCGGTCATACAGGCAGTCCTTGACTTACAACCCTTTGTTTAGGAACCATTCAAAGTTACGACAGCACTGAAAAATGTGGCTTATGACCAGCCCTCACACTTACAACATCCCTGTGGTCATATGATCAAAATTAAGGTGTTCGGCAAGTGGCATGTATTTATGACAGTTGTGGCATTCTGGGGTCACGTGATCTCCCATTTGTGACCTTCCCAGCTGGAGTCCAACAAGCACGCCAATGGGAGAAACCGATTTGTTTAAGAACCATATGATGCCCTTAACAATTGGGCTGATCTGCTTAACCACCATGGCAAAAAAGCCATAAAATCAGGCACGACTCACTCAACGATCACCTCGCTTAGCAATGGAAATTCCAGCCCCCATTGTGGTTGTAAACCAAGGACTCCCTGTATTCCAGGATATCAGGGAACACGGTCCTCAAAACAGCCCTAGAGGATATCACCCCAAATGCTCAAATTCATTTTTACAACATTGTGCTTTAAAAAAATGGGCTCCAATCCTGGGAGATTTGGGGGGGCCCATGCCACAGGATGCCCTCTTAGGCTGCCCTGATTCTGGAAACCTAGCATTGTACGTGGGAAAGAGAATAATTCCTTCTCTGCCGGAGTCAAACTCTTTCCCCCAGACCCAACAAGCCCCCCACCCCCCGTTTGCTTCATCTTGCAGAAGAGATGACTGGCAGTTGTTCAAGGGCCGGCTTGGGTTTGGCATAGGTTTGTTTTTTTTTTCATTTTGTGTGTTTTTGGCTGATGAGGTAATGAGAAAAAAAACAAACCCTCGCAGAGCCTCCTGATAATGAGCTACAGCAGTGGAGGTTATTTTGTGTCATTGGTAATTGCCAGCCTGAAGGAAAAGAGGCTATAATTAGTCCTTCTGTGCTGTTTGTTTATCAGAGAGGGAAAATGGTCTTTAAAAGATTGTGTTGCCTTGGCTGAGGACGCAATTCCTGTTAGCAGATGGGGACAGCGATTTTTCCTGATGGCTTTGGCTACTGCAAAAGAGGCCCAAGTGCCAACCCTTCCTGGCGCACAAGGAAAACCCAGTTGGGACCACCACCTGTCAGTTCTTGTTACTGTACACACACACACACACACGTATGCACAGTACAGGGTCTACAATGGCCTTGGGTTGGCTTTGCACATAGAGTGCATGGTTTGCAGTCACATGCTGCACTGCCATAAATCATGGTGTCCAAGCGATAGTAGCTGCGTTTGCTCCGTAGGAAGGTTTCCTTTGACATCTGATGGGCCCCCGTCCTCTTAACCTTCCAGAATGTGGGAAAGAAACCTTTTCCCCCAGGTATTGTGTTGAAATAATCCAACTGAAGCCCGGGGATTGCATAGTGATGGGTTAGGTCCCTGGTCTTTCTGAATTTTTATTGTTATCGATGGATTAGGCACCTGATCTTTCTGGGTTTTTGTTTTTATTGCTTATGATTTCGTTATTGGTTTTAGTCACCCAAGATGGACAGCCATATCACTTTTAAAATACAAACACACACACACAAAGCGGCACTAACATCCCATTGCAGAAGGATAAACTGAATTTCATATGCCTACCCAAAGAGATGGGATTCACACCGTACACTGTCATAACTTGATTTATTTAGCTTTGACTTTTTGCAATGACTGTGACCACGGCCATCCAACAAACCACGGTGAAACATTTATTCTGGGAGCTGAAGTCCACTCATCTTAAAATGGCCAAGGCTGAGAAAGACGGCTATAACGCATTAGGATTGTAAAAACGAGTCTCTTATTCTCCTATTTCCAGGAATTTTTTCAAAGGAAGTAGTTGACTTCTTCAACCCTAGGTGGAGGTGGATATTCATTTTGGGGTTGAGATGGTTGCTGCACAGTGTGTTTGCTCAGTAATTTTCAGAAATCTCAACTGTCTGGGCCGTTCCTTGTAGAAATGGCATAAGAACTGGCCCTGTGTCTCTTCCCACTCAAAAACATAGAGGAAATTGTTTATTCATCATTCATCATCTTGGCTTTGCTACAATTTTTATATTTTCTTTCTTTTCTTCTTCTTCCTCCCTGCCTCCCACATGGCTTGCACAACCCTTGGCCTACGTGCAAAGTTATTTAATTGAATTAAGGCCAATTCTGAATAATTTGCATAAGAAATGCAATAATTCTGGCACACCCTGAAAAATTACATAAATCAAATGAGTCTCAAATTCTAAATGAGGCCCAGCTGTTAAAGCAAACCCTCAGATGAAGAGTCTACTTCTTGTTGTGCAAGATTCCACAAGGTAATAATTATAAATTTAATAATAACTTAGATTTATCAGCAGTATTAAACGTTATAAATTGGAATATGATAGAGATGCTCATTAGATCTTGGCTAACCTCATAAAAGCTAAGCAGGCTTCTAATTAGACTGGAGACTTTAGGGAACTTCCAGGCTACAAACTTCAGTAGAAAGCTGAAAAAAAAATCTAAGAAGAAGACAACAACCAACTTGCTCCAAGCCCTCATGTACTCCAATGAAATCATCTGGAGTCAACCATGATTTGAAGAAGGCTTTACTTTGAGAAGGATGGAGATCCCAGCCCAGAGTTCACTCACACTTCATGTTATACGTTCACAACATGAAAAATCATGGTTGTTTGAATCTTAGCTTAGTGTGAGGAGTGATTAATCTTCCATCTCAAGGAAATGTTTATGGTCAGCTATGGCTGACATGCAGATTCATCAACAGTCCCACTGATTCACTGGCAAAAAGGCACATGGTCAGTCCTCTGAATCATTTAGTTGTCATAGGAGAAGAGATGGCAGAGCCAGGGGGAGGAGTGAAAAGAGGGCTCAGTCTAGAAGCACTTCAAAGCCACAAATGCACAAAGTCCAACCCTCCTGATTGCCACTGAACCTCACCTAACACCCACAGGTGCTAGACTGTGAGTTGAGAAGATTCTTGTAAATAGTCTTAAGCAACAAATCAGTTAATTTGAACCTGGACACGAGGATCTAGTCTTTTGCACCTGACACTTATTGGATTTATATGGCTACCCATCTCATACAATGATTCTAAGGTGACTCACAACACTCCACAAAACATAGTTAAAAACAAAGGTACCCTTCCCCCAGACACCAAACCAAACATCTTCACAGCTACTAATATACTCATTTAATACATCAAGGGCATAATCAAACTGTGAGTAAATGTGCTGGTCTATCACAAAGAACCCTTGGAGTTATGACAAAGTAAAACTTTTATTGAACTCAGTTAAGAGGTCAGAATGAAGGTCTCTTCAAACCTTCTCCTTATTGCCCTCAATATGCTAAAGGAGAGACAAGAATATAGCTATGGATGGAGCCCCAATGGCTCCCTCACAGACCGGACTGAGCATGATCCATGCCTGATTCATCAGAACATATAACAAGGGCAATTTTTCTATTGTACTTTCTACCTTTCTTTTCTCTTTGTACATTAGCTTTCTCTTTTATTTCTTCCCTTTTCTTTTCGCCTTCCTATTCTATTTTACTTTGTATGAATGTTTACTCTTTAAAACTTCCCATAAAGTTCTATTAAAAGACAATGGACATATGACAAGGGCAGTTGGAGACTTCTGAATCCTCCAGAGAGATATTAAACAAAAATAAAACCATAAAACAATGGTTATTCCCTATAATTTATTTTATGCATTCTCCAATACTGCTCCAAGACAATGAATTGTTGGTCACAACTATAGGAGGAGAAATGAATGCTGAATCAACGTTTAATAAAAACCACAGTAGTCAGCAACAAGCTGCTTTTTGCAAATGACCTTTACTAAGATTTTGCTATTTCATTACTGACAGAACAGCAGAGCTTCCATCATAGTTTCCTCTCACCAAGGCACATCTACTGTCCGAGAAGCTAAATTTGGACCCCTGGAGATGAAACAACCTTTAATTCCATTTCCTCTCCTCTTTTTGCAAAAGAATGGATTGCTTCTGCAGGCTTTCTGATCCAAAAGGCACCCAGTTCTACAAGATCGAGAGACAATCAATGAAATCAATGAATGAACCAATGAGAATGACCCTCAGGGCCACAGATTTACATAAAAGTGCCATGTATTAATGATGGCTGTGTCTGTAGCGTGATGCAAGTTTAGAAATATGTTTTAAATAGGAATAGTGGTCTGCAGATGATCAGAATATCTCATATTAAAGAGATCAGATAGCCAAGCACTGCAAAGTTTGTTCACCAGATGGCTGGTAGGCTCACAAAAGAGGAAGGAACCCTGAAATATAACAGACCACTAGATTTCTCAATGGTCCATTGATAGAACAGAAGCTGGGAATCTCTGTTTGGTTTTAAACATACTTTAACTGGATTCAAACCATAAATTAAGCCTTAATGGTGGCTATTATGATGGCATGAATGCGATGCTGGTTGAAGAATTCTGGTAGTTGAAGTCCACATGTCTTAAAAGTTGCCAAGGCTGGACACACCTGCTCTAGCTTGTCAATCACTTTTAAGATTTAGCATTATTGCCCCCAATTGTGGCTATTTAATCAAACTAAGATTTAATCAAACTAAGATGAACTCTAAGTTCATGTGCTGTGTGAACTTAGGCATCATCTGGCTTAAATCTGTACTCAGGCAAATTGTCTGACTTTTTTCCTCCCAAAATCAATGTCTGAGTTTTTCTTTTCTGTTAACACCCTTAAAAACAGCTCCATTTTCTCAGAACATACTCTGCCATTTCTTTTCACAACTCCCAGTCATTTCCATATGCAAACTTCTGAAATGATGCTAGGGCTGGGGCATCAATGAGCGATAAAAAAAAGTCAGCTGCCAAAATGTTAATGCCACTTGCAAGGGGCAGAAAATAAAACAAAACCTTCATAAAAAGAGAAAAACGCTGTGCTAATTGGGAGCGGTACCTTGCTTTAAATGGCCAGAAGATTTCTCTGTTCTTTGCAGAAATTAACTGAAATATCCCCCCCCATTTTTCTCCCTATGAATAGAAAGAAATTTGCAACAAGATCTTTGCAGCCAAGCTTTAGTTTTAATGGCTCTGCATCTTCTCTCGCTAATGGGAGGCTCCATAATTTAATCAGCCAATTTTACAGAAGGAAAAGAACCAGCTAGACCTCATTTATTTGCCTTAAAATCCCTTTAAGGCAGCAGATGGCATTAGAAATATAAGATGCAGTGGAAGCTGTTAATTTTCATTCTCAGCTCCAAGGCACCCGTTCTTGCCATATTTCACTTCCTTTCCTCCTTTAAATGAAAAAGCCTGGACATTATATTGCGCATCACCCTTGCAACCTCTAATTCTAATGCAGGACTGCACCAAAAGCACAGCAAGGTGAACAAACCTACCTCGATAATTTCAATTATCTTAAATGATAACCTGTAGCTCTCTGGGAAGCACCTCTGGCTTTCAAGAGATACTAATTTCTTAACAAATGATTTCAAAACCCCGTGCCTCGTGCATGTTACAGTGCAGTGACTCAGAGGAAAATGCTGATCAAGAAATGGGCAACTCTTTCCAGAAATGGTTTGGGTATACCAGCCTAGTGGATGGAAAGATAGTAACACATGGGACTTAGAACAGTTAAACTGGAACTTTCCCTTCCCTAGTCTGGTAGTCTCCAAGTCGAGATATCCCGAAGTTTGTGAACCATAACTTATGGCTCAAAGTGTGAGGTTAGCTAATTGTGACTGAGACAACCAGGAATGGATAAACAATAGCTTAAGAGTAGTTAGTTAGCTACTGTACATCAGCCTTAATCATGGTGAGTTTGGAAAGCATTCTCTGCATCATAAAAGGCTCTCTTGACCACCTACCTTGTCAATACGAATGACAGGAGATGGAAGACTTCCAGGATAAATGTAAGAAGCTATGGCTCACAGCAAAGGCCTAGCCCACAAAGGGCTAGTGACAACTCCTACCCAACCTTGGCTGCCTTTCAAAAGCCGAAGTGGGATTGGATATGACTAAGCTATAGATGGGAGACCCCTGAAAATTCCTGCACTCTAAGAGTAAGCTAGGAAGTTGAGAAATACTCTGCAAGAAGGAAATTGCAAACTATCTCTACATAATTGAAGTCAACAGGAACTGAACTTGATGCAAAAGAGATTTTACTTCACTTACAAAATGCCAGAGACAAAGATCTCCAAGGATTTAAGAGAGTTCTACACTAGCTCTTTTCTCTCATTCTTGGTTTTGTCCTCCACTTTTCATGGAAAAACTACCCAGCCCCTAGCCTCTGCAGGCTGTAATTTGATTATCACCCTGGTTTGAAAGGTCCTCTAATATGCCAGATATTCTTGGATGTGCTTTTTTTCACCCTGTAATCTGTGGTGAGGAAGATGTAGAAGAGAGGAATTCAAGATCACCATGTTGTAAGACAAATGAGAGTTGTAAAACTTGCAGCCTTCTTTCTCTTCCTTCTAATGGCAACCTGTATTAGAAATTGCTATTGATTGCACCACTTCAGGCCCATGTGCTTTTCACTCTATCATCCTCCACATTTCTCTTTCCTTTGCTTTGGTCCATGGGGAGCATCTCAGCCTCATTCAGCTCTGCCAACATTTGTTGCTACCTCCATAATGCCCTTGTTTTTTTTAAAACAACAACTGAAGAATCAAGGCTGAAATTCAATACATAGTGCTTCTGTTGAGCAAGTCTCAATGAGAATGGTTTCTGAGCAGACTTGCAAGAGAATAAGGCAGTCGCTTAATTCTTCTGGATTCATAAAGATTCTGCATTTGTTCATTCACAAAACTGCAAACAAGCCACAACTTAGCCTGGGGATTTCCCAGTTCCATGAGACTGAGTGTCATGCCAGGCTTTGTTCAAATGTCAAGGCTTTCTCCTCCTCCAGATAGACATTACTTCCTCCAAGTTGCAAAAAGCTGGACTATTAAGTAGAATTTTAAAATATTTCCTTACTTCTATCTACTGATCATCTTGATTGCTGCAGCCCAGATATGTTAAGACAGGGGAGTTAAATCCCTTAAAACTTCCCTAACTATGTCTACCATGTTTTAACCTGATGTGGTGTAGAAGTTGGAAAAAGGGATAATGGTAGACCTCATGAGCTATCCTGTTCAAACTCCAAGCTTAGCACCATGGATGGCCACAAACTCCCACAGACTTTATGAATGGAAAGGCTGTTTGTAGCATGCCTTCTGTTTGTCACAGATGAAGAATTGCAAAGCAAGACTCCTCTCTGTCTCCTTCTCTATTCTTTCTGCAGCCAATTTAATAGAAACCCTCAAATAGTCTCAGTGACATTTAGCCAAGCTTCTTGGAGACAAAATGTCACACTTGGGAAAGGTCAACAAAAAACAAACCAACAACTGTCACAGAGGAAATCAGCTTGCAACTGTCAGCAAACCAAACCCTGTGTGAAAAGCAACTTGGGAAAGCCACAAGCCTGGTATTTGTTCACTAAAGCTACACAACCACGCAGGAAAGGGTTTGCCCTGAAAATGCATTCAAATCCTTCAGTTGTTTATCAGAACACACACTGCTCCTTTGGCAACAGAGGAACACACACCTTTCTCAGCCCAAAGTCCTTGGGCAATGTTTACTTATAGACATGTATTATTGTTAAGTCCCTCCTTTCATTCAGGAGTCTACGGCAGCCAGGATAGCATTTCCTCTTGCAATTTTCCCCCACCCAAACATCCTATGAAATAAACAGGGCTGGCAGAAAACAACCAACCCTATGTCCTTCGTGAATTTTGAGGACTGATCTGAATAAGGGTTCCCAGTTTTAGTCCACCACTCTAACCATTCATTATACCATCCTCGTTCTCAATCTTGCTAGAGATTTGCAGGAAGTTGAAATGAGGCCACACGCATTCATTTGTGAATGGCTGAGGTCTACAGTTTCTGTAGGGGGCGTGATGGCCAAGTGGTTAAGATGCTGGGCTTGTCAGCTAGAAGGTTGGCAGCCTGAGTTTGAGACCAAGGACCTGCCGTTATTTGCCCCAGCTCCTGCCAACTCAGCAGTTCGAAAGCATGTAAAAATGCAAGTAGATCAATAGGCACCACCTAAATTGGTGGGACGGTTACAGCATTCCACGCACCTCAACATATTCTCATGCCAGCCACATGACCACGGAAGCATCTTCAGACAACACAGGCTCTTCAGCTATGAAATGGAGATGAGCACCACTCCCTAGAGTTGGGCGTGACTGAAAGGGGAAACCTTTACTTTTTTAATATCCCAACCCTTCACTTTTTTATAATTTCAATATGCATAGGAAGAGCCCCGCAGAAGCTGATATAGTCCCTGTGCCTGTTTTCCACATAGGCTACGCAATACCCTTTTGTGAAGGATACTTGTAGAACATGTTGCAAGTCTCTTCTGGATTCTGATTATTCTATTCAGCAAACATCTCCTAGAGTTGTTCTGGCATGCACATCAAGCTAGGCCACTTTGGAGGCAAACACCATTTCCTGATAACCCAGAACCTAGACACCTCCATGGGAGCAAATCGGAGCGACAAAAATATGCAGGTTGATACAGCCCAGATGGTTTTCCTTGAAGCTTTTGTGCTCACGAAGAAGCACTTGCAAAAGATGAGTCATCTTCTACTAGGCAAGCCAGATCAATTGCAACATCCTAAAACTGGCCCTCAATGTATATCTTCCCTCCCCAGAGGGATTCTGCAGAGTCCTTATCTGACTTCATCAGTTTCCTCCTCCTCTCAGGGCTGATTCAATTCAGGGGCAGAAGACTATAAAGGCATAATGGAAAGATCTAGCTATCATATGCACAGTACCTGAAAGTGCTAAGAATTCTAGCTTGTTGTCAAACAACTGTTTAATCTTTGGATCATAACCAACCTTTAGCCTAAGGGGAAGGAAGCACCATTTATAAGGTCTGCCATCAAGTTTAAGGAAAGGGAAGAGAGAGGAGAAGGAAGCAAGGCTGAAAAGAGAAGGAACATTAGTTGCTGGATGACGGCAAAACAATGAATTCAAGATGGCAACTTCAAACAGGCCCACTATTAACAGCACCGCCCGATTTCTCCAATGTAAAGATGTTGAATTAAATAAATTGCAGCCCAATAAATAATAAATAACATAAAACATTGTTGGAGAAATAAATAACTAATTTGGCCTTTCTTTTCAGCAAGGAAATGATAAACCAAAGTCCTTCAAGGTGGTAAATGAAAAGGTTATGGGATAAAGTCAGACAGGTTTGTCTCTTTGGGGCAATTTGGCACTGAGATGACCTTGTACCTCCCCACTCCTAAAAATGTGTACTCGAGACCAAGGATGACTTCAGCTAAAGGAGAAAATACTTCCCAGATAACGCAGAAGTGATGCTCACAAATTACCAGCATTTGCACAGAGGCTTTAGTACGTTCAAGGCCCATTTCACCCCCTCCCCAGCAAACTAGGTCAGCATTATTATCCCAAGCTTGCAGAATGGGAAAATTAAAGTGCAGAAAAAGTGATGTGATTAAGGGCCAAACTGGATTAACTTGCTACATCTGTGTCTTATTTTTCTTCCAAGGTGGCGGCAGCAGCTGTCTGGAAGAGTGGGTTCTTCTGTCTGGGGAGAAGGCTGATGGTCAAAAGATATGAATCCAGGTCTCCCCAGGATTGTAGAGGGAAGAGCTTTGCTTCAGGGGGATGGGGTAAGTTATCATACTGAGGCAGAGTTTATCCCTCCTTGTGCATGCCTTAAAGACAAACCTGGGAATAGGCTCATAATATGTTCCTATTATTTGAAAAGTAAAATGAAAATAAAAAAATAAATGGTTTGGAAGTGTGGGGGAGTGCATATAAACAAGGCTGTGCCCCAAGTAAGGGCATTATAGGTAGTCCTTGTTCAATGATCAGAATTAGGACTGGCAATTCTGTTGTTCAGCAAAGCAGCTGCTAATTAAACTACAACTGCGATTACGATCTTACATCAGTTTTCCCTTGCTTTACAGACCTACAAAGGTTGTAGACACAAGGACTGGTTGCAGAGTTACTTTATTATCACTGTTGTAACACGAGTGGTCACTAAAGAAGGCGTCACCACAAGAGGACTACCTGTCCACTTATTAATTTTTTTCTGCAAACTTATATGGCTACCCATCTTCATCAAGGAATGCTGGGCAGTTGGCAAGGTATAAAAACAAAAGCAAACTTCTAAAGACAAGGAAAAGAAGCTAGAGAATAATAATCAGCTTCTCAATCAACCCTGAGTATTACAAACTGACTATTACTAACATCCTAACCCTCAAAAGGCTAGGAACAGGTTTTGAAGGCCATCTGAAAGGCGAATAGGCTCAGGGGCATAGAAACCTCAAACAACATCACAACATTTTTTTTCCAGAGGTACCAGGAGATAAGGAAAGCCCCAAATTCAGAACAAAACACAGAAGATAAGCTTCTCACTCCTTGTGATGGATGGATGGATAGATTGAGAGATAGACAGATAGAGATATAGATAGATAGCTGCTCCATCAAGAGTGATCTGACATTTCAATAGGAGACTTTCAGATTCAGATAGCTTAATATGGTGTAACATTATTTAGGAGTCAGCCTCATTGGGTTCAAAGATTTGTCTTATTTAAGTGTGCACAGGAATGCACTGCAGATAGATAGATTTTCAGCAGAATTCAAAGGACTTCTTTTGACCAAACTGTGTCTAGACAGCATCCAGAGGTAATTCCCCCATCCTGTAGAGGAAATCTTAGTTTTGTGACCTGGGTTAATCAGAGCTGCTTTCATCCATGTTCTCACTTAGTATAATTAATGCAATCTGGCTGGAAAACTAGCAAATAGATGAGCATCTCCAGGCCAGCTCTATCATCAGATAGGCTGAGGTAGCTGCCTTTGGGAGTCAGGAGACTCACTTCTAAAGGACAGAGCGGTCTGTATCTCACCTTCTGACTTATGTCTCCTATACATGGCTGTTGCCCTTCCGATATGCAAAATGGATATGACTCATCAAAACAGCAATAATGCACCATTGGAAGACTGAAGTGTCGTATTGGAACAAGTCAGTCTGGAGAAGGTCCATCTGTGTGGTTGACTTGATGGCACACAATCAAATGTTGTACAATATCACCAGTTCTGAAGTAATTACAGGTCAGGTCTGCTGTGTGGAACTAGAGGTCACCATCTTGTCCTTTGTATGAGGAATGACTTGTCTGGTTATCTGGTTATCCTCTTAGGGTCAGATGCCACCAACCGTCCCCACCACAAAACAAGGGCCCAATTGTTTCCGCTATCAATAAGCTGTTTTTTCAAAAGTATCTTAATCTCGTCAGTATCCGAGCAGCTTTTAGCAGGAAACAATCCATCCTGAAGCTGTTTTGGAAATCTGCTAGATTTCTTTGCAGAGGGTGAGATGGACAATGCACAGCACAGTTTGTTTCTATTAATAAATATCTTGCCTCATTAGCTTAACAGAACATCCTCAGAATACTAATTATTCTTCAACATGACCTCATTGCATCTTATCTTACTAAGGCATTTACATTTTAGGATGTGGAACTGGACCGAAGTGATACTAGTTCCAACATCCATTATTTGCAACCTGGCCCGTATCCTCTTAAGTGATGCATTGTGGAACAGAGCTATGCCTGCATAGTTATGATTTTGCTTGAAATCTGAATTAAAATGGTTTAATATAACAATTAAAACCTGACATTTCTACATGAACAATGACAAGCTAACCCAACTTTTCCAATCTGAAGATGTCTACGTAAATTGGAGTTCAACGCCCATAACTCTGAGCTAGCCAGGCTCTGAATTCTAATAACTGGAACAAGTATAGTTGTGGTGGGTAAATTTGTAGATATAGGTAGTCCTCAACTTACAGCAATTAGTTTAGTGATCATTCAAAGTGACAATGGCACCGAAGAAAGTGACCTGTGATCAGTCCTCCCACTTATGACTGTTGCAGCATTCCCATGGTCATGTTAACAAAAGTCAAATATTCGGCAACTTGCATGTATTTACAATGGATGCAGTGTGCTGAGGTCATGTGATCGCCATTTACAACCTTCCCAGGGGCTTCTGACAAGCAACGCCAATGAAGGAAGCTGGAGTTTGCTTAAAAATCAACCCTATGATTCGCTTAACAACTGCAGTGATTTGCTTAAAACCATGGCAAAAAAAGTCATAAAATTAGGCACAACTTACTTAACAACTGACTTATTTAGCAATAGAAATTTTGGTCTCAGTTGTGGTCATAAGTCGTACCACTTTTTGGTTTTTGATCATTGGTATCTATCAAGGCATTGAAATAGGCCAACGGAAAAATGAACATTGAAGTGTCAAGTGAGTGGGTGGAAGAAGAAGAGAATAGTTAGTTTCAGGCCAAGGCAATCTAGTGCATAGATATGTAAAGTATTTTATTGTGCTTTTTATGTGATTGGCTTCTAAACAACTGAAAAGAATGGCAAGGAATGTGAAATACTTTCCAAGCTCCTTCTTGGAGCATCTTCTTAAAACCTGGAGAAGGCTCAGTGTCCATTGGTACATGTTCTACTATTAAACCAAACAAATGAATTGGTAAATTAAAAATTACCCTGGGTACAATATGCCAAGATTAGTGAGTATGCTAGATCCCGACAGATCAACCTCCAAAGATAAAAAGCATATTAAAATTCACTCTTTCCTCCATCTTTTCCTACCTTAATTTCATTTGAAACTGAAAAACAAGAGATAGTTCTATTGACACAAATGGAACTTCCAATTAATCACCATCGTAATCCATATTATGGTAAGAATGCTGCCCAAGTCAAAGTCACCAGAAAAGGGGGGGAAAAATCCCTTTTGAAATTTCCAAATATTCATCAGGCAGCATGAAAATGGAAGGAGCTGATCACAGTCCTGGGATGAAACATGAGCAAAAAGCAAACAATTATTTCAATTCTATCTGCTTTTATTTTTTTTCCAGATTCTATTAGAAATCTTGATTTTGAGATGACGACGACGCAGACTTTGTGACTATCGCGTATCCTCAGCTTCCTTTCTCTTTCCCTACCCATCTGGTTTTTAGACCCCCAATGAAGCAATTTAGGCAGCCTAAAAGCTTTTTTTTATTTCTGAGTTGGTGGGATATAACCCTGTCCAACAATCCACACAGATTAACCAAGTGTGCAACAGAAATGGCTTCTTTAATCCCTGGACTTCCTGGAAAATAACGGTCCCCGTAATAGTAATGTGGATAAAATCATAGCTACAGGCAAGCAATGAAGACATTTCTCTGCTGGTTGGAAGAACACGCTGGCATCTTTAAAACTCTTGCTGTTGGCCCAGAACAGCTAATATAGTGCACAGACAACATACACAAAAGTCAATCTCTTGGGGGTGATAGGAAGACGTGGATTATGTTCATAAGTTTATAGGGGGTAGGGAAATATTACATTGTGAAAAAAGATTGGGAGTCATTTCCTTAAATATTGATTTTTTCCCCATTTTTTTCTTTTCTCTTCTCGTTTCTGTTTGTTTTTTGTACTTTGCCTTTCTTTCTTCTTTCTTTTTGATGCTAGTTTGTATTATATTCAAGCACTGTTAAAATCCTAAATGAAAAACATTTTTAATAAAACTCTAAACTCATCCTATAGATTCCTACATGCAGCTTTAATTGAAATGGAAGCGGTGGTATTATTTTTGATTCTGTTGCTTTCATTTCTAGCACCGGCACTGGTCAGCTGAGCCATTTTATTTTAATTTTTTTCATTGTTCATGTGCATTGAACTGTACCTGGCCCAGGTAGATTAAGCTGGTGATGTTTGCTGGATAAAAGGGAGATGGTGCCAGAACTGCACAACTGGGTTTTCCCCTTTCCACTGACTGGCTAATTTCATTCCTGGGCTGACCTACTGCCAGGGGAAGGAGGAAGAGCGCCCTTAATGAAAGGCACAGGCTGGCCAAGGAAAAATTCCAGTCAAGGCAAGTTGAGGAAGACTCAAGCCTGAAATCCTGGAGGCCAGCTGTTCAAACCTCCTGCCCTTCAGATGAGCCAAGACTACATTTCCCAGAATTCCTACACAGCCTCGCCAACCACCCTCATGCTGCTTAGGCAGGCTGGGAAATAGAGTTCCAACCCCGCTGGAGGGCACCGGCTGGAAAAGCTGGCGTAGGAGACAGGCGATGCTCAGCAAGAGGAGAGGAACCGCCTTCCTGGCCAGGGAAAGTGCTTTGCCCGCTTTTCCTTCCAGGGGAGAAGACCCAAATCCCCCAAAGTGAAACTGACCAGCCCTGCGGGCACACAACTCCTCTGTCCAGGAGCCAAGGACATGCCGGGCATCATGGACTACAACTCCCATCACTCACTCCCAGCTTCGATTTCAGCGGCGGACTCAGCCCTGTCTAGAAGAGGCTGCCACGGGCTGCAATGGAGGTGTGGGGGAAATACACCGAAATGAACACGCAGAGGACGAATTGGCGAAGCGCCGCTGGGACAGCCACCCTCTCGTCGCCTGCCCGCCGCCGTCTCGCTCGTCAGGCTTGTCCAGTCCCGGCCTGGGGAGCCGAGCCCACCCGGGCGCCGTCGGACCTCTGAGCTGCAGCGCAGAATCGCCCAGCCCAGCCCAGCCCAGCCCAACGCAAGAGATGCTCCGCTCCGCTCCGGGCGGGATCCTCGGTGCCCGGCGGCGGAGGCGACTTTCCCTGCCCCGCGGTCCAGAGAGAAGGCGGGCAGCGGACCGGAGCATCGCCCAGCCCAGCCGGGCCAGAGACGGACGACAGTCGGGACGCTCGCCTCACCCAGCCCAGCACCGGGAAGGGGCGACTCCAGGGCTGCCGCCGGCCCAGGACCAGATCGCTCCCTCCCTCTCCCTGCCCCCGCGCCGCCTTCCGGGCCGGACTCACGCTCGTGCTTTGGGGAAGCCCATGGAGAGGAGGGTCTCCAGCGAAGAGCCGCGCTTGATGGTCCCCGCCCGGCTCTGCCGGCTCCGCCACGGCGCCACTTGGCTGTACAGGTCCTCCTTGGCAGCCATGGCGCGGCGGGGGCGCGGAGAGAGGCAGGAGGCAGGGGGGCTGCCCAGCGCTCACCCGGCCATTCCGGCCCCGGCCGGGCTAAGTCCGCGGCCCGCCGGCCAGCCGGCTGGCTCGCTCGCCGGCCGCCCAGACCGGAACGCGCGCCGCAGGCACGGCGTG
>JANHZU010005093.1:0-16646 GCA_032468055.1 Acrochordus granulatus | reverse complement strand
AAAGCGCGTCGAAGCCTCCGGGCCCGACTCGAGTACTCGTTTTCCGCCCCCTGGACCCGGTTTTCGCTCTTTGCCTCCCTCCCTCCCTTTCTCTCTGCACACCGCCCCGCCAGCAAGATTTAAACAGAGGTAGACTCAAGGCCCGGCCCGTACACACGTCTGATGAAGGCAGCTGGGGATCCTCTTTAAGGATCCTTTGAGCATTGATGATATTACCTAGCTGGGTCCTGAAACGGCTGCAGAAAAACGACCAAGCTCAGACAGCACTGAGGACTCCACAGCTTAACCCTGAGCTGCAAGTATTTGCTTCTATTGACCTTTTGACCCCCCCCCCCACATTTGATTCTCCAGAACTGAGCCATACCTTGGGATTTGTAGCAAAAGAAGATAATATTTCAGACACATTATGCAAAGGCTTCTCCATGGAGAAGGCTGTGACGCTGGGAAAGCTGGAAGGAAAGAGAAGAAGAGGATGACCCGCAGCAAAGTGGATGGGCTCAGTTACAGTGAGGTGGATGGACCATTGGAAGAGCTGAAGGAACAGGTTTGGGACAGATCCTTGTTGAAAAAAATCTATTTGTGTGATTGCTAAGAGTCAATGCTGACTCGTTGGCACATAATTATTGGTTTTGCTCATGGGATATGCTGCATTACAACTAGCCAGCTGCATTTAACCTATGTAATGTATTATGAAAACTGCCAAGCCAGGTTTGTTTGTTTCTAAAAAAAGGTAAAGGTATTTCTAAAAAAAGGTTTCCCCTGCCACTTGTACCACTTCACCTCTATGGGGCAGTGCTCATCTCTGTTTCATAGCCGAGGAGCCAGCATGTCTGAAGGCACTGTGGCCAGCATGACTATATACCGAGGCACACAAAACACTGTTACCTTTCCCACCAAAGGTGGTACCAATTTTAATACTTGCATTTTTACATGCTTTCGAATGGCTAGGTTGGCAGGAGCTGGGGCAGTAACAGGAGCTTTCCCCATTATGCAGCGGCACTTGGGTCTTGAACTGCCAACCTTCTGGCCAACAAGCCCAGCATCTTAATATTTTTAAGCAACTCAAGGTGGCCAACATATTTAATACAACTTCCTCCTCTTTTCTCTACAACAATCCTGTCAGGTGAGCTGGGCTGAGAGAGAATTCACTGAAGCATGGTTAAATTATTCATGTGTGAGGATACTGTGTGAACATGGCCATTTTTAAACAGGTCATCTCTAGAATCCAGCTAATATTTTCAGGGAGTTGTTTGTTTCCTTTCCTTTTTGTAAAATGTCAATTCATCAAGGTTTTGAATAGCTGTGTTCTGCAAAATGACCTGTTGGCCACCGTGATTAAAATGATATATTGTATCATTTTAAAAAATGGTTAAATTTCAATAACATTGCGATTAAGATTTCTTTTAAAAATAGCATTGTAATTGCAAGGACATCATTACCAGGTGTACAGGATGCAGTTGAATCTGATCTTCTGATGTTAGTAGCTAATGTTCCTGATTATAGGTAGTCCTTGACTTACAACCATTAGTTGAGTGACCTTTTAAAGTTACAACGGCACTGAAAAAATGACTTATGCCTGGTCCTCATGCTTATGTCTATCATAGCATCTCTGTGGTCAGGTGATCAAAATTTGAGTGCTTGGCAACCAGCATGTATTTACTCTGGTTGCAGCATTCCAGGGTCATGTGATCACCATGCAACCTTCCCAGCTGTCTTCCAACAAGCAAAGTCAATGAGGAAAGACGGAGTGATCTGCTTAACAACCATTGCAAAAAAGGTTACATAATCGGGTGTGCCTCACTTACCAACCACCTTGCTTACCAATGGAAATTCTGGTCTCAATTGTGGTCATAAGTCAAGGACCACCTGTTAGCTCATTGAGTACAATAGAGCTTACTCCCAAGTAAGGATGCATGACCTTATGGTGAGTTTCCCCGGGGGTTTGTTAGTTTTGATTTCATTCTTTTTAATTGGGGCTCTTCCTTTCCTTCCAATGTCACAAATTCCTTCTGGGGTCCAAAGGAGGTTATTACTTTGAGGAAGGGCTCCTTTCCTGAGTGTAGAGAATAAGTTGTATCATCCTTCAGACTTGAGCCCAAAGTTGGAAGATTTTTTTAAATATGAATTTATGAAAACGCAACATATACAACACAAATGGGTTCACCCATTGCAATGTTCCAATCATGGATAAGGAAATATCTGCCGAGAGAGATAAACTGAGTAACTTGTATGAACTTACCTGTTCCGTGCATGGATCATATCTACGTTATCTGTACTCAACCTTCCAGAGGGTTTTAAGAGCACAGCTGCTTTCAGCACAATAGAGAAATTTGATCTTGCCATTCGTCAAGATGAGCCAAAGCAGATGGACCACATTCTTGGAAGTGCTTAGGCATCTGTTTCCTCAGTAGTTGTATACTGAGGCTAATTTACAGTACTTCCATCTGACAGTATGGCCTCCAAGTTGTGTCACTTGCAATTAAAGTTGGCCAAACAGTTAAAAAATGCCTTTTCTACCTTGGGATGAATGAGTAGTTGGAGGTAAATCCATCTCTTTTCAACAACCTAGAAATCAGGGAAGAAAATTAGGTATGTTTGTATGTATGTGCTGCATTATTTCAATGTACAAGGTGACCAAGGATTTTCATTCTTCTTCTGCATTCTTAATTTTTCCAAAAAGGTGTTCACATGTTCTGTTTTTTATTCCTGCAGCTTCCCATCAGCCACAATATCTAAAGTATTTTGCAAACAGTGTGATACAATTTAACACTTTGATGTGGGTATCTGTTTTTAAAAGGTCAAGCATCTCACTGGATGTGTGCTTGTCCATAGTTGGTTAGATGCCATCAAAGTAATCCTTTGGAGAAGAGGTAGAGACCATAGTTGGGGAAACATAATGACTAAGTGGGATCTGAATCTGATTTATCCTAATTGAATGCTCATGGACAATCCTAGCATCAGGGAGATGAATGCAGCCACATTAGGCTGCGGAGAGAGGACAGGAGGAAGCTAGAAATGAAAGTTTAGTGTCCAATTGTTCGAGCAACTTCTGAACATGGAAAGGATCTCTCAGATAATAAAATCTCTGGCATTGCTGACATCCCAAACATAAGGTCTGGGTTATTTGCCTATAGCAATGTTGCCATTTGCAGGGGCAGGAAGTCCCTTTTAGTTCTACCTGGACAATGTACAGATATTTTTGTTGGCCAAGCATGGTTAGACATGCAAGGAATTTATGTCCAGTACAGCCGCTTCCAGCGTACATGTAGCAACAATAAGCAACAAAAAGACAATGTGTAGCAACAATAAACAACAAAAAGACAATGTATAGCAATGCTACTCTGTAAATGTAATCAATATAAGGAAGTGTTACGAAGTTTCAAATGAATAGGGATATATACGCATTAGACAGAACTGCTTTTCTCTATCTTGTAGCATGATCATACAGCATGAGTCAAGTGTTCATTTGAATGATGGCGCGGGGGAAAAAGCTGTTCTTGTGTCGAGCAGTTTTGGTGTGCAGTGCCCTGTAGCGCCTACCAGGTGGAAGAGGTTCAAACAAGTTGTGTCTGGGGTGAGAGGGATCTGCAGATACCTTCTCCGCCCTTTTCTTGACCCTCTCAGTATACAGGTCCTTTACGGAGGGCAGGTTAGCTTCGATTATTCTTCCTGCAGTCCTGACTGTTCATGGCTCTGCACCTGTCCTGCATGGTTGCTGCACCGAACCAGACAGTCACAGATGTGCAAAGGACAGACTCAGTGATTCCTCTGTGGAACTGTATCAGCAGGTTGAACTCCTTGAGCTGATGTAGGAAGTACCTCCTCTGACATGCCCTCTTAAGAATGGTGCTGCCCATTTCAAGTCTTGGGAGATTATAGAGCCCAGAAACTTGAAGGAATGGACAACTGACACTATATTGCTGAGTAGGGTAAGGGGGGATAAAATGGTAGGTCTCTTTCTAAAATCACTGTCATTTCTACAGTATTCGGTCTCGGATGTTTTGTCTGCACCACAGGGACAGCTGCTCAGTGTCCCATCTGTATGTAGACTCATCGTCATCTTTGATGAGTCCAGTGACTGTTGTGTCACTTGCAAACCAATAGACACGTTTGGTCCATTCTGAAGCTTCTGCGCAGTTTCCTCCTTTTCTTTCTCCTTCTCTTTCTTTTCTGGGTCAGCTCTGATTTTCCTGTTCCCTGGATTCAGACTGGTACCTTTTGCATTTGTTTTAGGCTAGGCACTTCCTGCTTTATGATTAACTTGCTCTGAGCAGCATGAAGGTCAGTTCAATATAGACTCTCAGTCAGAGAAAGTCCAGGTACGTCGGCAACAGATACGGACCCATCCTGAAGACATCTGATCCATGCTCTGAGCTCACATTCCTAAGCTTTGCAGGGGTCTGTCCTGCATTGGAAACTGGACAAACCTTCTAATTGCATAGCTCTTCCTCCACTGATGACTTTTAGGAGATGAATAGATGTTAAATATCTGTATTCTGCTGAGGTCCTGGAGCTCCCTCTGGTGTCGGATGAAGCTTCTTTCTAGGCCTTTTGCCAATGTGCAACAATCCTAGCCAGGTAGTTTTCCACAGTATTATGACTCCCATCATTCCCTAACAGCATAAACACAACATGGAACATCTAATGAAATAATTTGGGCTTGGTAATGCGGTTGATGACATGAGCTATAGCCACAGAAAGTACTCCGATATATCAGAGCTCTATTTTAAAAAAAAATCTGTTTTGAGATTTTTCTTTTTTTAGAAAGTACAGAAATGCTTTTTGCCTTGATGGCATTTGCACAGATATTGCTTTAATGTGGCTTCACAGCCCCTTTTCTTGTCCCTTCTCAAAAGCCAATAGCTAGATTCAAAGCTATGTGAGTAAACCACAATTGTCTGGGTTCCCACTAACTACAAACTATGGCTTGCAAGCCACAGTGGGTAGATATCTTGAGCCAATTGAGATGAATGCAGTGCGTGGAACCCCCAACGTACCACACAAATGTAATGTTTAATTACAGATCTGTAATATACTTAAGGTGCAGAAACTGAAGAACGATAATCAGTTGCGGATGATTATGGTATGCAGGGAATCAGTTTGATGTGACATAGATCTGATTTGATGCTATGAAAGCATCCCTGTGTTTCTTAAAGAATGCATTTGAGATATGTAGCATTTTCTGACCATCCTCGCATCTAGTTCCTCACATCTAATTGTTAAGATCTCCTCACCTTTTTCCTGCCTGCCCATATTTCATATCACTGGAACATCTTGTTAGGATCTCTGTCTCTCAGTTTGAAGTCTCATGACTTCTAGTTGTGTTTCTCCTAGAGTTGCAAATGTTTGGGAGAGTTCGTCCTCCAAGGATGAACTTTTTTGGGAGTTGCAAGAAGCAGGTTTGTAGATTTAACCTACTGTAGGGCAGAAGAGTGCTTCTGTTTCCCCAAGAAGAAATCACGGCATCGTTCTATAGTAGCATGAGCTCAATGTGCTCCAGAAGTCATAGAAGGGACCAAACAAAGTCCATGAGCCTCAGATTGCTTACTCCTGCTCTGAGACATATGAAAGAACTCAGTGCCTTTTGGAATGAGAAGGAGACTATAATGCAAGGGGAGTAATAAAATCTGATTCATAAAGGAAAAAACCCTGCGTTACTTTGATCAGACCACATTTGCTTTTTTAGGTATTAGACAAAGATGTGATTATTTAATGCTACAAACTTAGATGGGCATTCCAGGTCTCAGAGCGATTTTGAGAAGTGATTTTCATTAGGTGAAGAATAATTAATTCCACTGTCATCTGTCTGTCTATCATCTCTCTCTCTTTCTCTCTCTCACACACACACCTTGTAGTCCTGACCCTGTAGTATACTATAAAACAAAAGTTCACACAATTTCCAGTGTCTTGGAAGCTGATAATGATGGAATTAGCCAGACCATTGATCCTCACCCATTGGGTGAGTGGGTGGGGAAATATTTATTTTCATTTAAATCACTCTCACTTGAATCTATGTTATTTTGCATTTCTAAAGAAATACATCAAAACATTGTTAACATTCAGAATACACTGAATTTTCAATGTTACATGTGTATGTGGTTGAGTCAGTGTTGAGTCCTGGTAACTTCCTGATCAGTTTCTCCAATTTTCTTGGCAAGATTTTCAGAACTGGTTTGCCATTGCCTTCTTCCTAGGACTGGGAGAAAGAGACCGTCCCAAGGTCATCCAGTTGGCTTTGTGTTTAAGGTGGTAGTCCATTTTTTTTTAAATCACACTGAAATGAAAACCTAGACCAAAATATATAAAGTCATAAAAATCATGTTGATTCAACAAACTGTGGTTTAATGAGAAAACAGCATTGTCGTATTTGTGGAGAGAGAAAAACTGGGAGAAGCTAAAATTAATATATTCACACACATGCAACAATGAGAAAATGATATCGCCCATTCCTAACAGATCGGGAGGAACTCTTCTTCCGCCCTGTCCAAAGTAGATCATGCAACAGACTTCTTTTTGCATGTATGCACCATTTGAAGGTTGACCTGTGCTTTTGGAGCTGAGCAAGCTAAATCTGAAACCCACGGAAATGACAAAGAAAAATGAAGCATCCCGCTCCACAGCCTGCATTAATTACTGGTATCCATGGTGATGGAAGAATTCTTGGAGACTGTCAACATGGAAAGCATAAGGCCAGCTTGATAAAAGACCTATTGTGAGCATCAACTTCTTGTACCCCAATGAAAAAGAAACATGATGTTTCAGTCACCGCCCGGGGAGCCAACCTCTGACGGAATGAGGGCCATCCAGTTGTTGCCCCAGGGGAGATCATGAAAAGGTCTTGTGTTTGGACGTTGAAATAACTCCCAGAGACTTACTCTGAACGTGTTTGCTTTTTAAAAAGCCCTGCAAAGGATTTCTTTCTTTCTTAAATCCATTTGTGGCAAGAGGTACAGTGGACCATAAAAATGAGCAGGTGAAAATTGGCACGTGTGTTCTCTTCAGTTGATTGAAAAGGTTTATTAACAGGAACCCATGCTTGATTTTTTTTTTTTGGTAAGAAAGGGATAGCAATGTTGCATGTTGCTTTTCCAGCATGCTTGGAATGGGGGTTATATTAAATGGGCAGGGCACCCTCCCAAACAAAAACAGAAATTAACCAGGAATAGTGAAAAAATGATACCTTGTTCCTGTTACTGGCTAAGGTCTGCTGGTGGCAACCAAAGAGAAAAGGATAGTTGAATCTTCTGAAAAATGCCGATGAAGAACATGGGGTCATCTAAAGAGTCACGCTTTGCAGACTCAAGCAGTCATAAGCCCAGAAAACCTGCCTTTCTGCAAAAAGTTTGAATTATGAAGCAGGCACCCCTTCAGTTCGAGCATCATCTTAAGATCATCAGATGAAGCTTGATTTTACTGAAATAAACCAGAGTGGTAGGGTTCACCCAACGTGGTAAGCCTGCATGGAAGAAACCCGTTGAGTACCCAGCAATAGGATGACTTGTGACAACTTCCAAAAACATCCCTAACGTTTTTTAAGGGGGAAAAAACGGTGTCTTCTTTTTCTCTGCTTTGGGGTATCTCTGAAGCACATCAATCTCGCCAACAAGTTTCATAAGGAGAACAATCATATGGCGGCAGTGATTAGAGTCCTTAAGTTCCTGCAACATGAACAGAAGTTTCTAGGGAAAGGAAAGTCTACTGAACCCTTCAGTCTCCTTGCCAGGTGTTGAGAAGTTCAGGCTCAGAGGAAGGTGCAAATGAACACTGTCTCCTCCTGGCCTAATTGCTGTGTGAGAGCTTTGAGGTCTGTTTGTGTAATAATGCACAATTTGCCACGTCACCTTCTGCTGGCTGATGAGCTGTCAGAGAAACAGTGCATAACAGATGGTGGGACTGCTCTGTTTTTCCTTTCCTTTCCTTCAACTCCTTGACTTTTTGATAAGGTGGATACAAACTACGGCAAAAGTAAGTCATCAGTAGTAGGGAGTTACCTGAAAATGGGAGAGGTGTAAATTTGTGCATGTTTAGTTTGGTTCGTGACCACTTAAACAAAAATGAAAGGTTTCCAGTTTTGCTCCTTAATTTTTCCTTAGTTCCAACCCAACTCAAGATGTTTCATGTCTCGAACCAGGTGCGAGGTTAACTGCACTGTGGGAACTGCAATTAATGGTTTCTAGGAAGGTGGAAGAGATAAGACTGGTCCTCAGAAAATGGCACCACATTCTGATCCATCCTCTCCTTATCTGTTTGTAAGTTTTTACCTGGTTGGTGATGTCCAAAACTTAGGTCAACTGACTGGCCTTATAGGATGAGCTGGATATCCCTGCTGCTAGCTCCTCAGAAATCTCTGGGGCAGACTTTCTCAGTGGAAGCTCCTTATAAGTTGGGACAATTGCCCAAGAGATGCCTTATCTCATACCTGCCTTTTGGATCCTATCCACCGCACTTGTTTTTATTCTGAGTTTTCTTCTTGCTTTGAACTTCTAGATCATCTTCGTTTATCCTTGTCAGTGTTTCTGTGGAAGGTCTGATCTTGTAAGCTTCTGGAAGTCATAGTATTCTCTACACGTTTCCCCCTTAGAGAGGCATTAACTGCACCTCACAATCTATCACCAACAGCAAGTTGGATGTGCAACTGGAATATAAACAGGTATCCTTTCTCCTTGATATGCTTCCCAGCCCCCTTCTGTTGCCTACACATAAAGAAATGAAAACAAGAAGAAAGAAAGAGGAGGGAAGAAGTGTTGAACATATTCCAAAAAGAAGGTCCATCTGCAAGGTGTTACTGACAGTTGAGACTGGAGCATGGCAGAGAAAGTTACAATTCCTTCAGTGGCATGTGCTGGGATGTAGGATGTACTTCACTCGTATCTATTATTCAGCATGCACATTTTCCCTTCCTAAATTATGCCTGTAGTTGTGCATAAACTGATGGCCAAATCATTGCCGGTAATGAGAATTTAATATCTTCTGAAGAAATAGATGTTTCCCAGCATTCCTTTAGAGTAGCTCAGAAAATATGGCCAAAGGAAGACTTACAGATGATGCTATCACAGCATAGAGAGTTGTAGATGATCAACCATGTTCAGCTCCCCTTACTAAACCTCTTTCCAGCTCATTTGTATTTCTATCCATATATCTACCGAGAAAGGGGAAATCAACATCGATCTGTGAGCCACTTTTATCCCCGTGCAACTTTCCCAGAGGTCTGGCCACTGAGAGGCACTGTTGCATTGCATTTCTGTGCACTGAATTTCCATAGACAACTTTTTTGAGCCGAAAAGCAGCTTTCTAGGAGACAAAGACACTGGAAATCCCCTTTTCTTTGTAACTCTGAAAGGGAAGCCAAACCCAGACGAAAATCACCTGCTATCATCTTCTAGAAAAGTTCTGTCATAAGATCAAGACACATCAGAACATTCCAGGATATAATAGTGACTAGTATTAAATGTTGACAATTCTGCAAGAGCTAACAAGGTTTGGTCCAGTTCAGGGTTTCCCATCCTTGGCACTTTAGGAGATGTGTACTAACTCCCAGAATTTCCCAGCCATCTACAAAATGCCCTTGGCGGCTTTCGATACCATTGACCATGGTATCCTTTTGGGTTGGCTGCGGGGGCTGAGGCTGGGCGGTGCAGTTCTGCACGGGTTTGGCTCCTTTCTCCAGGCCCGGTTCCAATCAGTGTTAATAGGGAGGGAGAGGTCCAGTCCACGGCCCCTACTTTGTGGTGTGCCACTCGGTACTTTCTCCCCTCATTTTTAACATCTACATGAAACCTCTGGGTGAGGTCATCTGTCGCCATGGGATGAGGTACCATCAGTACGCTGATGATCCCCAGATTTACATCTCCATCCCTGGTGATCCAAGTGATGCTGTCTTAGCTCTGACTTGGTGCCGGGGGGCTGTGAGGGTCCGGATGGGAAACAACAGGCTTTGGTTGACCCCTGGCACGACTGAGTGGCTTTGGGTGTCTGGGGGTTCTGGATCCAGGACTTTAACATCTCTGACTCTGGATGGGGTGGCACTGCCCCAGACAGACCCTGCACACAATCTGGGGGTTCTCCTGGACTTGCAACAATGGGGATGACCCACCCCACCAGAGCTGGCAGAAGAGACCTCCTCTGGACCCCGCCAGCCAAGGAATTTCGGTGGCAGGGTCAAGGAGAAGAGCCTTTTCTGCTATGGCTCCTGCCCTGTGGAACATCTTGCCCCCAGAGGAGAGCTCTGCGCCTAGAGGTGAGGTCTGGTTTTGATTTAATTTTAAATGGTTTTTCATTGTTTTTATTATATATTTGTTTTTATGTTTTATTGTAAGTCACCAAGAGTCGTATTTGAGTTCGGCGGAATATAAATTTAGTAAATAAATACGTACGTTGCAGTGAGCTTCTGAGAGCTCTGTCACACAAAAATGGAGTATAATGTGATGGTCCCGTTTCAACTTAAAACTACTAATAAGAAATTGCTAAAAAGAGAAAGCTTTTCTCTACTATAGAACGAATAATCAACTCTTGTACTTGGCACCGTCCATGCTTTTAACTAATGATTGTCTTACTTACTTACTGTTTTTACTGGACTGTTGTAAGCCACCCAGATTACTTTCCGTAAGATGGGCAGCCAAATAAATTTGTTGGATTAATAAATAAAAACAATCCAATATTTGTGCTAACTGCCCAGATCATCTCTTTATTCCAAGGATCGGAAACAACATTTTTTTTTAGGATCAATGGATTCTAGCAGCCATTCCTGAAGTTTCATAGGACCTTGAGTCCTCTCTCCGAAGTGGACAATGATTGTTACGATGGCTATTTGTTTCTTGGTTTATCTTTATTGATTTGGACTGTTGTTACGTTTTCTTTGTTATTCGTTTCATTTTAATTTTGTATCTTTTTAAAAGTCTCTTTGGAGCTGAGCAGCAAATAAATTGCAGTACCAATTGATTAATTCTCCACTGCATTTAGTCCCCACTACAAAATATGACCAAATATGTCACAAATCTATTCAAACAATCTAACATGTATGGCTGGAACTGAATTCTCATTTGTTTGTTTGTAAGCTAACCTACAAAAACATCGAGGAGGGCTTTAACCTGAGTAAAC
Organism: Acrochordus granulatus; assembly: GCA_032468055.1. Classification (NCBI taxonomy): domain Eukaryota; kingdom Metazoa; phylum Chordata; class Lepidosauria; order Squamata; family Acrochordidae; genus Acrochordus; species Acrochordus granulatus. The sequence continues at coordinate 5,549 of JANHZU010005093.1, read as the reverse complement.
CTTATGTGCTAATCTTCCCAAATCGTCCTGATTGTCCCCATGATGAGCAAGTAAGAGTGGAGGCATCGAAAAACAGCCTGCAAAGAAGAGATTTCAATGACCAATTGTCATCCCTTTCCATCAACTTCCAGGTTGAGCATCGTCATGTTTCAGGAGAGAAAGAAGAAAAGGAAGAAAACCCCTTCAGAGATGTCAAACGAGAGACTCATTAGGTGGATGCTGAATACTTTTGTGCGATAATGCACCCGAATCTTGGCAAGCTTTCCAAAGGACTGTGATGTGGATAAGGAGGAACCAGAGGAGAAGGTTTGATGGAACTAAGAAAAATCATCTGTATGCAAATGGTCACCTCAGCTTCATCTTGGAGAGTAATCATTTGGACACAGACATTGGGCCTCCTAGGAAGGGGAGGATGGGAGTCTGACTTTTGCATTTCTACAAACGCTTCAAGGGAGCTTTTCATGGCTCTCTACAACCTTTCAGAAATGATTGGCGATGAGGTCAGTTGTTTTCACATTTCATCTTCTTCACATTTCAAAGTGAAGAAGATGAAATGGGAAGCCAGCTCTCCCGTGCATCCTGGTGGTGGTGGTGTGGTGTGTGTGGGGGGCAGCATTTTTTCTACTTGTGTTAACCCAAAAAAACCCTTCATAATTGGATGAAAGGGCAGTTTGGTCTATTGGGTAACGGTAGAGATACCACACTTGCGGGTGATCATCTGTCCCCTTTTTCTGTCTTTTGTCACATTGATCAAACCCAGTGAATTACATTGCATCTGTTTTCGGGTGGTTTTGGTGCCCCTCAGTTGGAGCTCATTAAGCTTGGAGGGGCCATCCTTGGGGAATAACAAGTCTAGCATTTTTTAACTTTGATCTGAAGAAGCCGAAGAAGAAAAGGTCGGAAATTGTAGCAGACCGCAGGAGTGGTTTGATTAGCTAACCCCAACTGATAAACTTTTCTGCTTGGTTTGGAAAGAATTGGCCATTTGGAAGAGCTTTGAACAAAACAAAGAGAAAGCCGGCTTCTGTCGTTGTGCTGGCAGGTTGCCACTGCTTTTCTTTACAGCCAGAATGAACCTTGAACCTTAAATGCAGCAGACATGTTTTGGTGTTGGAGATAGAAAGGAAAAAGCAGGAACCAAGAAATAAAAAGGGGAAAACACACACACAAACACACACACAAAACCCTCTGCTGGAAATTCAGTGTTTCTCACTTTAATATAACCCTTTTCGTTTGAGTTTAACCTTCGGCTATTTGATGGGTGGAGAGAGCAGAAGAAGCAACTGTAAACACTAGACAGATGAAGAAGGACAAAGCCTACAAGTTCAGGGCTAAAAAAGTAAGATAAACAGTGCAGGATGATAAAGTGGCAAGTTAAGGAGGAGGAAATCCAGCAGGTAGACAAAGGTGCTAAGGTTGCTGCCTTTTTGGACTGAAAACTCTTGCTGGGCATACGACGGGAGTGGCTGACAAACTAGAAAAATGGATTAGGAAAGTTGGGTGGAAGGGTCCAAGGAGATGACAGGAACACTTGGATACCCAGCAGAAGCCGTACGACAGCCAAAATGATGCATGGGACGTCATCCTTCCCTCCATGGCCATGTAGGAACATAAGAAAGAGGTAGAATTATCTCAAAGAGAATTAGAGTAGAATGAATACTAAAGACTGGTCAGGTTGTTGAGCATTCATAGACTCACACAACTCATCAACTGTCTTCAGTTTTGGTAGGGTAAGATGGTCAAGCGCTCCGTTTCCTGAAGAGGTGAGGTGGGTCAACCATTTCGGGCTTAGGTCTTTTCTCGTGGTGAAAAGCTGTAAGAGATTCCTTGGAGGCAGGAAAGCAAAACGAGAGGGATGAAGATAAGAAAAACGAACAAACAAACACCACTCCCCCAGGCAACATGGATCTCTCTTAAATCCTAGCCCTATCATGGATGGTTTCACACACTTTCCAATGTTAATTTCTCTCCTGTTATGTCCCCAAATTTGAAATGTTGTCCAGATCTATCAGAGCTTGTAGGACGACACTTCTCAATCTTTGGCATCTATTATGAACGCACACTTCTGAAGAAATATGGTTTTTCAGAGGCCTTAATGCTTCAGCTATCTTTCTTGGTACTCCCTGGCCATAAAGTTAAGTGACCTGTCATTAGAGAGAGGTGGTGGTCAGGTCTGGTGCCCTAGACTTTTGGTGTCTGTCATAGCTGTCTCTGTGGGAATTTATGTTCCTACAGGCACATCAGTTGCTCCGAGTACATTTGAACAAGTTGGATGGAACCACTTATACGTAAATAACATTCAGCCATATTTCCACCACTCCTCTAGATTTGCATTTCACTGTGTGTGTGTTGTGTGCGTACACATGTCCTTATGCTTCTGGTAAAAACTTTTGCGAGAGCATCCTGTAGCATTGTGGTGTGAAAAACGTGATTTCCTGCGATAGGGAAGGATTTTGTAGTAGGAAGTGTGTGGCGCAGGCCCAGATCAAAGGTGCTAATCAGTTTTGTGTACATTCATATTGCAGGAAGTTCCCTAGATTGTGTTTTGACAGATTAAATTGTAGGTGGAGGAGACCTTATAGAGTGCAGGTTGGGCGAGAGAGAAAGCTTTGAAAACTAGTGAACGTGCAGATAACACATTTTAAATTAGAGCCGTTGCTCAGACTTTGTTTCTTTCCTAAAAGAAGAAGGGAAATAGGCTCATTTGGGAACTTGAATGGATTTAACATTTTCTGTTTGTTTCTTTCATTGATATCATACTTCTTTCTTGTGTTAGGGAGCCTTGGTGGTGTTGAGTTCAGTTGGGATAAAAGAGGGAGAAAATGTAAAATAGAAATAAATCACTGTAAATGGAAACATTCAGTCTACAATATATTAAGGGAGAGGGAAAGGGGGATGGGATGGAGCTCATTCAGACACTGTGTTCATCCAAGCAAGCTTTGGCTGAAGAGATGAGGCTTCAGCAGATGCCTGGGGAAATTTGTGGTTGACCTCTTTCAAATAGCTGGGAAACGGATTCCAAAAATTTGGAAGAACGCTTTGCACATAAACCCAAGCTAACGGTCTTCAAATCACGTGAATCATCTTGCCTTCTTTAGAATGTGCTTACAGGAGAAGGGCTTTTTATACATACAGTGTACAGAGATATATACAAAATATTTACAACAGATAATTCTTTGAGTAAAGAAGAGGAACAGCCTAAAGTTTCAGTGCTGTACTTCATTGGGTAGTTGATTTCAATCAATGTCAGAAGGAGAGGTGGTGGTGATGGTGGTACATGGGGAGGAGGAGGAGAAGGAAAAGAGATGTAGAGAAGATGATTGTGGTGGTGGTGGTGGTGGAGGAGGAGGAGTTATGGCATAAAACCAACCATGGTGGTCCCAGTGGTTATCAACACACTGAATGCCATAACAAAAAATCTTGGATGGTACTTAGAAAATCTAAGCAACATTTCCATCTGTCAAATACAAAAAGTCACATTGCTTGGATCCACATACATACCACACTGATCACACTGATACATTACAACATCTTATATGTTCTTGGGAAGAACTCGATGCATATGAAGGGCAACACCAGCGAAAGAACTGCAGCTGTGATTTCAGATTGTTGTATATGTAATAGTAATTTGAATTTGTATGTTGCCTGACTCACAATGACTCCATGTGTTTCACAATCAAACAAGGAATTGCGATAAAATGCATTGTGAGAAAGGCAGATGCAGTGTCACTGAAGCATCAGAAGATCTGTGACGTTACTCACTTCTTTTGGAGACTGCAAATGACACCTATCTGTGGCTTTCTTACGGACATCCCAAAGCAGGTCTCTTCACCTTGGTGGAAAATCAAAATTATTTTTCTGATTTTTTTAAAACAGCTGCACATCTTATGTTTCCATTGAAGAGCACTGATTAATGTCTGAACATCTTCTGCCCTACAGCCAAGGGCACCAAGTGGTCATTTGCGAAGTTCATTTTCTCTTTTTTATCCCAAATGACTTCCTCAGTTCCCTGTTTGGATCTTCTTAATCAGTAGCGCCTGCATTTTCCCTGGCAATATTGGGATTTTTTCCCCCCCAAATCTTATTTTCCTCAGCTTTTGTACGGTACGTTGTTTGCAGACAGAAGGAGCTGCCCCATAATGGTTTGGTGGCAAGGCATAACTGTATCTAAATTCCATGAATCTTGGCAAACACCAGACCTTTCTGAAGGAGACGCTCGAATGCGCGTCCTAAAGTCACTTTTGCACTTTGTTTGCAACATTCCAAACAAAATAAAACTGAACCCAAACCAGTTCTGGCACACTCTTGTGAAGCTGAGCCATCAAGGTCGTTACATAGAGCAAGTGAAGAACTGCTGCCCAATGTAAGCCAGTGGGTGGCAGGAAATGCTAACCATCAAAATAAATAAGTAAGATACAGCATAGAGTGTTATTTTGTCAAAGATCCACCAGGAGGATATCTAAGCCTGCCTTCTTCCAGAAGAATGTGTGAAAAAAATTGGACTCGAATTTGGACTTGAACTTGAAAAGCTCAGGAAATATAATCCTAGGTATTTTGATTTGAAATTTCTATGCTTGTTTGAGTCCCAGGCTGCAACTTCAATGCCCTCAGGTTAATTTAAGCAACAGATAAATTCAAACAGTTGGAAAGACCATTCCTTTTGCTCATAGTTAGAAAGACAAATCAGGAGCATTTTTTTTAAAAAAAAAGTGGAGTAAGCACCAAAGGGGATGAAATATGTATTTCCACCCATTTTGACTCTATTGAGTCCTTGCTTCAATTCATCCCTCCTAATAGATGATCCCTGAAGGGATGCATCTCTAAATGAAGAAAAGGTGGACCATCCTTGGTTATCATGCTTAGTTCAGCCCACAACGCAACCCACCTCACAAGGCTGTTGTGAGAATAAAATTGAGCACTTTTGCTGAGCAGCATCCTTGGATTTAATCTTGTCCCTTAACATTCATTCAGCACTGATGTGGAAAGCCTCTTCTGTAGGTCTTTCTAGGAATGATGAATGTTTGCTGCTGAATTTGGTGAATCTAAACCAATGTTTCTCAAGCTCAGTCACTTTAAGGCATGTGGATTTCAACTTGCAGCTATGCTGGCTGGGGAATTATGGAAGCTGAAGTCCATATATGTCTTAAAGTGGCCAGTGAGAAGCACTGGTCTAAACTGATAGGGTGAAGCATCTTGAATCAATCATTATGCAAAAAGGAACCCTCTTTTCACACTCTTGCATTATCAGCAATGCTATGTGTGTCTGAACGGCGTCATTTGTGCATCCTCATGATCTTAGTATTCCTAAACATGTTCCTTGCTCTCCCCTACAATGCTGCAGTTTTTGCTTCATCAGCATTTTGCTGCTGCTGCTTCTTCTTCTTTTTTTGAAGGGGGCGTTGTTCATTACTCTGGCTGCCACCTTTTCCCAAGTTGTCTCACTGGAGATTCAAAGAGCTGATTGTGCCTACTGCAAGATGTCTGTGAAGACTCTCACTCGTCCAGGGTAATTGCATCGCAACAAAGTTTAAAAAACAGGCATCTGGACT
>JANHZU010005092.1:84286-96266 GCA_032468055.1 Acrochordus granulatus | reverse complement strand
ATTTTGTTTTAATGGGATTTATTTTATTTTTATTTTAAGTGTTTTTAATATCTTGTTTTTATTGTTGTTAGCCGCCGAGAGTCTTTGGATTTCGGCGGCATATAAATAAATAAATAAAATAAGAATAATTTTAACAATGGGACATATTGACACAACAACCAGGACGAAGGAAAAGATCTGTGTAATCCTTTAGACATCCTTATTTTGGTCAGTTTTTCTGTACAAGGAATCTAGAGAACAAAACATGAAACCATATGTGAGACTTACTTTGGCCTACATTGGCCCCTGCCATTAAATCTTTCCCTGGCCTTGTTCCCTATTTCTCCTTCAGTCTTCTTTGCTGATTCATTTGTTTGGAATTACTACCAAGAACAGCTGTGTGATGATAGCTTTCTTTTTTTCAGAGCTCTTGGCAAAGACTTTGAGTCTTCTATTTTCTGCTAAATTTGGGACATCGCAAAATTTCTATGTCTTCTTACAGCCTTCACATTGTGGGTGCTCTTTCTAGGTGAGGATTTTAGTTTTCAGAATTCTTAATAATGGCCATGCTGGTCAAAAAGTTCTAAGAAGTGATGTTTCAATAGTTGGAAGGCATTCAGGTTGGAGAATACTCAACAGAGTTTACACATAATCAGTTGCAACTACTGCATATTATTTTCTTGCTTATCCTGCCTCTGACTCTTTGTGTAATGTTTCCCTTGTGTTGAATTTTAAATTATAAATTGTTTAGGAAAAGGAGTTGCACATATATCATTGGAAAATTAAATTGCACCAACATGCTTACAGCTGAGCTGTGTGCCTCAGAAGTTTATTTGTAGATTAGATTAGGTGGGTTAACAAGAACAACTGGTCATCTCTTGTATCTTCTTCTATAAGATGCAGTTTTATTTAATTTTATGTTACTCTTGAAAATAACACTTTGATTATATGATTATTGTGTGCAGGGAAGGAGAAAAACCAACCAGATCTAAGCCAAATTATATCTTTGCAGACTAATCATTGGTGCACTGGATTTATGGACTTGAACCAATCTGTCATTGTCACCTTATAAATTATTATACCATGTTTCTGATATTTTGCAAGTTTGGATGGTACTTTGACCTGCACATGAAAAAAAAATGTGTTCTGTAATATAGTTTTTCCTCCTCCCAACAGCCGAAGAATTTTGCCTAAGCAGATTTGCTAGGAAATGACAGTTTTGAAAAATTAGCCACAGTGCTTGCTGGAAGCATTTCAGTTCCAGGCATTCTAAATAGTGCAGAGGGGATGAAATATTGCTGTGTTTTAAAGATGACAGTTTTGTCAAAGGTTCTCTTTCACTCATTGGCTTAAAACAAATTGAGTGAATCAAATACATCTATTTAACCCATGTGTGTGCTCATCAAGGAAACTCCTGCCATGCATAAGTCTTTGTGCCAAATGCCTCAAAGATAAAGCTCACTTAAAAACTGTAAGATAGATGGGTAGATGGATATGTGTGTATGTGCAGTCATGTGAAAGAGAAAGTACACCCTCTTTGAGTTCTATTGTTTTATGTATCAGGACATAGGAAAAATCTTCTGGTCCTTGGTGGTTCTTAAAAGTAGGTAAATCCAACCTCAGCTGAACAACAACACATGACATATCACACCATGTCGTCATTTATTTTTCAAAAAGAAAGCCAAAATGAAGAAGACATATGTAAAAAACTTTAGTACACATTATGATACAGTAGCTTGTAGAACCACCTTTAGTAGCAATAACTTGAAGTAATTGTTTTCTGTGTGACTTCATCAATCTCTCACATTGTTGTGGAGGAATTTTAGCCCATCTTCTTTACCACATTGCTTCAGTTCATTGAGGTTTGTGGGCATTTGTTTATGCACTGCTCTCTTGAGGTCCCACAGCATTGCAGTTGGGTTGAGGTCTGGACTTTGCCTGGGCCATTGCAACCCTTTGATTCTTTTCTTTTTCAGCCATTCTGTTGTAGGTTTGCTGGTGTGCTTGGGTTCATTGTCTTGTTGAATGACCCAATGTCAGCAAGCTTTAGTTGTCAGATAGATGGCCTCATGTGACTCTAGAATACTTTGGTATCCAGAGGAGTTAATGGTTGACTCAATGACTTCAAGGTGCCCAGGTGGTCCACCACTGAGCTTGATGGTTGGTATGAGAGGTTTGTGTTGATATGCTGTGTTTGGTTTTTGCCAAACATCTGTGTATTATGGCCAAACATCTCCACTTTGGTCTCATCTGTCCAAAGGATAGTGTTCCAGAAGTGTTGTGATTTGTTCAGATTCAACTTGGCCATGCTGCCATGCTCTTTTTAAAGAGAAGAGGCTTTCTCCTGCCAGCCTTCCAAACAAACCATACTTGTTCAGTCTTTTTCTAATTGACTGTCATGAACTTTAACATTTAACATGCTAACTGAGGCTTGTAGAGTCTGAGATGTCACTCTTGATTTTTTGCAATTTCTCTGAAAGTTTCTTTTTCACTGTAGAATGATGGCTTTTAAATGGTTTGAAAGTGAAAATGGCCTTATATCCCTTCTCAGATTGATGGGCAGCAACAATTGCTCCTCTAAGATCATTGCTGATGATACTCTTAGTATCATCATGATAGTCATGCTTGCTGATGATCAAGGGCACTTGATTAGAAGCACCTGCTTGCTACTTAGCCTCTTCATAGCTATGGAAGAACAAATGGTATACTTAGTTTTTCACACTTGGCTTCTCCATTTTGGCTTTCTTTTTGTAAAATATATGATGACATGGTGTAATATGTCATGTGTTGTTGTTCATCTGAGGTAGCATTTATCTTCTTTTAAGAACTGCTAAGGACCAGATTATTTTTATTATGTCCTTATACATAAAACCACAGAACTCAAAGAGGGTGGACTTTCTTTTTCACATGACTGAAAATTGAAATATCATTCTAAGTGTCATACGACTAAATGTTCACCACTTCTCTTTCCCTTCTTTTTTCCTAGCATAAATTTCTTCTGAAACTTTTTTATTAAGGATAATAAAATCACTTCTATAAAGTGTTTGTAGAAAACAAAAAGCTAATTATTTCCCATATATGAAATCCATGTGATAATTCAGCACTTTAATTAAAGCAGTTCATCAAATGATAAGACAGAGAAACATCAAATACTGGAAGGGTTTTTTTTGCTTTGTGAGGAACCATTGCATTACTCTTTGATCAATGAAGTGAAAACTGACAGCCTATTTCTGTCAGTCTCACACATATGCACAAACTAGAAAAAAAAATCTATTGGCATTATGTAAGGACCATTCAGACTCCTTTGTTATTGCATCAACTGGTATGATTGCTTCTCATGTAATCATATGCAGTTGTTTTGTCATTTCTATGACAAAAGCATTCAAGAGTTCAACTTGCTTTGATCAAACAATTAAATTTGGGATTGCTGATAGCTAAGTTTGAAAATAAATGATTTTCAAAACCAAATTATAGCATAGCATTCAAACAGATGGATAGCATCTGATATTTGCAGAATGCATATGGGCACTTTAAGCTTCTAGTTTCATGGCTTAAATCGTGAGCTTTCTATGCCATAGGAATGATCTGTAGTTCCCATTATCTTTGACTGTTGGCCATGTTAATTGGAAGATGTTCTTCATAACAACTAAATGGAGAGTAGGCAACTTAGACATGGTGGGCTTGAAGAATGATGAAGGAATTTAATAACCAACTACTGCTGATATCATTCATGGATTTCATTGCATATCATTATGCAATTAGTGTTCTTAAGTTTTTTGTGAGAATGTGATTCCTTTTAAGCCATTTGGAGGATGAATAGGACAGAGGAAGGTATGTGTTCTTTAAAATAATTTTCATTTTCCCTGAAAAGGGTGGTCTCTGTGTGTCCACGTGTTTATTTTTTTTACAATAATGATGAAATGTGGTTTTCCTAATCCTATATGGGAAAAGAATCCCTAATTCATTTTTTTCCTTCACACAACTTCCTTTTTTTTAAAAAAATCACTATTTGTTATAAACATGACGTGAAATTAACATAAGACTAAAAAAGGATAAATCCCAAAAAGATTCAAATTATGGGATCCATCTATGCTTATTACACTATAAGAAAGAGTGTGCACTAAATGTAGCAGAGCCCTGAATCTGGAGATACACTGGACCCTTTATCAAATCTCTTGAGGGCCAAGCGGGATTCCTTCTAAGTGGCCATATCTGAATCTTTATGAGCTTTATGAACTGGAACGAAGTACTGCTCTATTTTTAATTTTCCAGACATGTTATATGCCAGAGAGAATTGATGCTATGGTCTTTGATGACTTTTAAAGTATTTTCTATACTGTAAGGAATGAGATAAACATCCATCACTGCCCATCACAAATACTGAAGGATAATGCTTTATAATATATGGCAGCAATAAATGCCTTACTATTGTCTCTTTGCTGCTGCTTTTTCTTGCTAGTCTATTATTTCCATGAATAATGTGCTTCTCAGAAGAATCACTTGTCTGGTAATCTCCTGTGACCTTGAGTGCATGCATTGAAGACTTTACACAGCAACAAATTACCATATCAGATATAATTCTGGGCTGGTTAGCCACTTAGGGTTTGTTGATAAAATAAGGAAGGAAATAGACCCAGTACTGTTGCATGGAGTTGTGCCTATGCATGCACATATGTGTTGTGTGTGTGCATTTTGTATAGGAAGTAGCTATAATGTGTGTGGGTTAAGATGCTTGAGTAGGAATGGGAATACACAAGGTGTCGTCCTCTCTTTGGTACAGTCCTAGCTGCGGTAGTCTATCAACCTGCTCTGGACCAGCATAATAGATTATGGTCCATAGCTTGAAGTGCAGATGCTATCATACTGTAGATTGATTTAGAATCATCATCATCCTAGATCAATCTGAATCCAGATATAAATGGAATCACTTGGATCCCATGCTATAGGATCACCTTTCTCGTTCCATGTTCACTGGATTCAAGGACATGGTTTCCTATAAATCATTGTGCATTGCAGAATTGAAAGTTAGCATGCGTTAATTCCTAGCATGGAAAACAACCTGCTAATCTCCTGCTAAAGCGAACATTGTGGTGCTGCTTGCAATGGCCTTTGAGGATATTGCTGTTATTGTACATTTTCTACTTTTTGGAAGGGTGCAACACATGTAATTTGATTTGCTTCTAGCATCCTATTTTCTCAACAACAGTGACAAAGTTTCTATTCCATGAAATCCAGAGAATGTTATCAAAATAGCCCACTGTTGCACATTTTATCTTGAATACAGTTCAGAAATTGTAGCCTCGGTAGGCCTTTGTAGCTATTAAGAATAATTGGTAGGAGACAAATTATCTCCACTGGTTATCAAGTAGAGTTTGTGGCAGTTCCTGATATTTGCATTTACTCAGAATAAGCAATTTAGAACATTTACTCTGTCCTAGGTTCTAAGCTTCATTCCTGACACCCATAGAAAGGTGCATAAGTTAACTTACATATGTAATCAGACTTGCAATAAATCTTTTACACTTTGTAGGTTTTGCATGTATTTATATACTTTTAAATAATGCTCTTACCCAGTTAGACAAACACTGAGTGAGAAATAAATAGCATGTCTCCTGGGAACTGAGCTCTTGTCTCTGAACATGTGCTTTTATCTTTTTAATGAACTGTGGGAGTTCAAAAGAGGGCTTCCCACTTCCTGGTATCATCTTCTTCTGAATCCTGCACTAAAGACACTCCTCATTTAGCTTCAGCATTATGTTGTTTTGATGTATGAGAAAATATTAAAGATCCGGTTCTGCTTAATGATCTCTCTCCTGTCTGTCATGTCTATCCCTCTCTAGTTACCTGTTTGTTTGTCTGTTCATCTTTTGGGTAAAAAACAGTCAGAACCAGCTCCCTTGAACCAGACTGAAGGGACTCAGAAAGATAGGATAATATAGGATATCTTGGAGCTGGCTTAATCCATCTAAGTTTTTAGCTTTATTGCTTACAATGATATGTGTTGTAAGTATCTCTGCCACAAGGGAAGTTCATGTAGAATTCAATACAGCAGGTATCCTATGACTCGAGCAGAATAATTTAATTCATTTTTCATGACCTTGCAGACTGTGACCAGTAAAACCCAAAGCACAGCCTTCTACAACTCTGTTATGAAAGCTGTGTGTCCCTGCTTTGTGCTACTTCTAATTCCCATCTGAAGTCGCCCTACGCTAGAAACTGCATGATGTAAAGTGGCATCATTTTATCTTGCCTTGTTTTCATGAAGGAGGTTCTTCTTCTTGTGTTATGTGAGTTTATATATCCTTAATTGATTTCAGCCTCCCATCTGAGAGGGCTTTTAGAACTGGCGTTAACTGGGCTAACAATTGGCAGGACCCGGGAGTGTCATTCACAACTGATTCTTTTTTAAAGGCCCCTTTTACTCATATATAATCTTACTTGCTCAAGCATGTTCTTCCTTCTTCCAGAAGATTTCCTGTGACTGGGTTGGATGAGGAGGAAAATAGTGAATAGGTTTTGAAGAACAAGAGGCAACTCTTAAGCATTCTCAGAGAGAGCTTAGATACCACATGAAGATTTCCTCCTGATCATCTGCCACCCCCTGCACAGTTCCACATCTCAAATCACTAGGTAGAAATCTGGCAGAGTAAAACTGGAACCCTTCCTGCCAAAATCTCAAGTAGAGGAAAAGCTGCACATCAAATTACAAATAGCAATCCTGTTTCAGAGTGCTGAAAAAATGCCCTTAAGGTGTTCAGCCCACTCTTTGGTAATATACAATGCTAAGAGAACATAAATAACTTCAGAGCCCTGCCACCTCCCAGCTAGGTGGTGTTTGAGATAGATTCCTTCCAGAATAAGCAAGCAAACACCAGAATTTAGATTCATTGAAGAAAATATGGATGTAAACATGAGCCGTGTCCTCTGCTGGTTAAGCTGTGAAAATGTTTACAAAGATACGTGCTAAAGGGACAAAAGTGCCTCTGAAATAACTATGATAAAGCTGATGCGCAGAAGGCCATAAGAAGGTTATTAAACTAATAACCCACAATTTTGTTTGTTCCCACAACATTTCTGGTAGTGGGGAATGGAGTAGAGACTGACCTTCTTCTTTTCCTTCTTGCAAAGCGGTTAACAGGATGCCGTAATAAACAGATGCTTTTTGACAAACTAACTGAACAAAACTGTTTGTATTTCTCAGTCTCTGGTGTAAATGTGGTACAAATGCTCAATCCTTAGACACATTATTTTTTATATTATGGATTGTGCTCTCCTCTGCTCTGAACAAAGCCAGAGCTGGTAAGCTAAATAATGGCTGAAATTCTGTCTTTGCTGTAGTCATTTTCATTTACTTTACAAGATTTGAGATGACAGCATACTGAATGGTTTCCCCTGAGGAGTTTCTTCTTTAAATCGGTTCCAGACTCAAGTGCCCGGAATTTAGAGATCTATTGCTCTTCCCAGTATTGATTGTCTTCCTGGATTTTCGTTTTTGCCAACTCTGAATTTTTTTGCTTGTTGTAGTGCTTTTTCAGTTAGTGAAAGAGAAAATAGATTTTGTATGCACTGTGTAATTCAACAGTTGTAATTTGGACTGTTACGCCAACACCCTTTGCTCAGGTTTTAGCCTTTAGTTACATAAGGAGGCATCAGGCACGTTGAATGGCAAATTGATTTGCTGTTTATCATAGCTGCGACTTGGATTTAGCAATCCACCATTATCATTCCTACACAGATGCTTATTAAGTCAATTAAATTGTTCGTATGGAAACCATGACGGTTGATTCACACATGTTATGGCTGTATTTCTTTACTCTGCACTAGAGGCCAAGCAGCCAGATTCCATTCAAAGGATCTATGTTGGCCTATGACTGTAATAAAGATTTGATTGACATTCCAGTGATTGCTCTCAGTCAGCCAGGTTTAAGAATTCCACTTGAACAGATCTTGAGACTCCATTTAAAGGCCTATCTCATGATGGCTCTGCTCAATGAAGCATAATCTGGTTACTGAGAATTTCAATTTGCATTGTACTTTGAGTCGTCATGTTAACATATAGAGCCAAATATATTCAGTTTTGTATAAGGCTAAGGCTAACTTTCCCTGGATTCTTCCCCCCACTCTGCTGTGTGTGTGAGAGACAGAGATCTTTTATACTTTCTATTCCCATTCTGGTAACTAAAAGGCAAAAATAAATAAAATCTAAAATGTAGCCTACATATCTGTAGAGTTTAATGGTTTGTGGCTACAGGTTTTAACCATTCTTTGAAAGATAGACCCATCTCATAAAACATAAACACAATAAGTTTAATTTAAAAATATCAAATATACCCCCTTTTAATTTAATTAAATCTTAAAAAGCAAATAATATGGGTAAAGATAAATTGTAAAAAAGAAAATGCAAAGTTCAGATAGGCTGCAAAATATACTGATCTACTGCAAAGATTTTTTTTTGAGAGAGAGAGAATTTGTATATATAACAATTAGTACCCTTGCACATGCTTGAGGTATGTTTAAGGAGGACATAAAACCTTAATTCTTAATTTGCCTAAAGAAGTACCAAAAATTAACACTACATGGAAAATCAAAAATATCTATCACAAAACCCTATTTACAGTAAATGTTTTTATCTATTCTTATGCAGATAGAAGTTTAGGCTTCAAGTTTCCTTGACTTTCCCTCAATTCCTGGAGATTCTGAATTTTCATTGAAATCTAAGAAGGACACAGTTAGTTCTCTGCTTTTTTCTTTTTAAATCTCAAAATTTCTATATTCAGGAGAGGTGGGGCTGAAATAGATGACTTTGTATGTGACAAAAAGAACATCTCTTTCTCATTAAGATGTGGGTTGTGTCTGAAATGAGGGAATGCATATTAGTATCTAAGGAAACAGCTTATGCCAGATACAGTCATAATATTGTAGAAAGTAATAATACTTTTAAAACTGGATCTGTTTTTATGAATTGTCCGATACATCAAGAAAGGAAGCTCTAATATTTATGCAAAACATGAACTACTTAATTTATTATGATTAAGAGCTGGTTTCTCAGTTGTTTCAGAGCAGAGGAAATCTATCTGAACATAGCAAATAAGGAGAAAGGAAGTCCAGATTTATTTGTATTAAAGGTTGTGAACTTTAAGGCACTGTTAGTGGACAAGAGCCAGGGAGGATGTCACCGATGGCATACTATAACATAAGTATGCATAAGTCAGTTCACATCATTTGCCCAATGATGCATGTGATGCTCTGATGGCTTTTTCTGAATTAAGGCTTTGTCCCAGCAATGGAGTCAAAGGGCATCTGTGATCCCTGTGCTTTACTGAGGAAGGAAGATATGATCTCCTCTGCCTGTGCTTCAGTGAAAGAAAGGGGAGCTGAAAATGCCAGTTCTCTTCACATCTATTTCTAACTGACCCAGCATCAAGGAAAGAAGCACAGGCTGATTAAGATTTTTTTCAATTGAAGACCCATAGTTATGGGTGTTTTGTGTGTGTATGCTGGGAGGTAGAGAAGCATCTGGACTGCTGTCTTCCCAACTCAACTCCTGACAACATGCTCCTTAGTAAGGAGCCAGCTTTCTTTGTCCTGCTGTATTAGATAGAAGACTTCCCCTACTTGTCCCTGCCATAATGTGTATTCAGTTTCTACCTCGACAATTTGAAAAGGGCTTGGAAAGAGCTAGAAGTGAGAAATGGATAGCATTTACATCTTTCCCATGAAAATTTCTGAGGTTGGCTGTGTTAATTGTACCGATTGGCCCAAGGTTAGCCAGTCAACCTTCATAGCTGAGACTGGACTTGAAGGCTTGAATTCAAGTTTTCCCCATCCTAATCCAATACCTTAACCATTCTAATAGGAGTTAAGATATGCATAGAAATAAATGTATAACTTACCTGTGTGTTAAACAACTCAAACTTGTTTACAAGTCAGCCCTGTTAGATCCAAAAAGAGCTTTCATTTTCTTTCCTTTTCATTGCTTTCCTTGTTTCTTTTTCTTCATCTGACAATTAGTTCAACATTTGGATACTAGATTTTGAACAAACTTTAAAAGCGCTGCTTTTTATGTTTAACTCACGGTGAATTATACTTTGATGATTTCCTAATTGAAGAAAATGGCTGTAATAAAATGCATCTGTTCATAAGAGGCAAAAGAAAATCTCTTATGGAAGAATCTAATCCATTTGCTTTATGGAAGCCAAGCTCTCTGGAGGATATTTTTAAAAAATACACACATTGCTCAAGTTTATTGCCTGTGATGGAGCAAACTGTATGTGTGGAATCACAAGTAGGCAAACAGATCTAGTCCAAATTGCTGAACATATAAAAGTTGGAGGATGGAAGATTTATTTTTCTATTTATCCCAGGATTGGCTGCTGAAGTGCTGATTGCAATGCCTAGCTACTCATTATATCAATTATTCTGGAATGATAATAAAAGTTGAAGATCAGGACCTGCTTCTTCAAGGACAATAGGAAACACTCTATGGAATAGTTGTTTAGTTGCTGATTTTGTTGAGTATTATGGGTTTTGTTTATTCCTATTAATGCTGGATGGGCTTTGTTAATGGTTTTATTGATTCTTATGCAGCTGAAATTTGGCCACAAAGGGACCATATTAAAGCTGCCTGATTTCAGCTTTTTTAAAGGCATCTAATGATACATGAGGGCTGACAGGTTAAGAGCAGAAATGTCCTGAATATCTTCCTATGATGCTGTCATATCTCTGAATGTTTTGATTCTGATCCTTCAGATTTTCTGTTGCTAGACCTCAGCTTCAGCCCATACACATCATAGAGATAATTAGCTCTGAAGATCAGAGATGAGAAAGGACCTCAGGGTGGAATTATATCCCTTCTAACTCTACCATTTGGAAGCAGTTTCAGGTTATTTTCAATTGGAGAAATAGCCTCCAAGTATGTGTCAAACTGTATTGGTCTCCCATAGTCACCATCTATGGTAGGAACCACCATAACATCTTATTTCTTTCTGTTTAGAAAAAAAAATCTCATTGAGTTTGAGAATATTGCAATTAGAAATGTCAGATCTATCAATAGGCGATGAACAGCACATGTAACGCCTTTGCTCCATGAGCTACACTGGGGACCAGTTTGCTTCTGGGTCCAATTCAAAGTGTTGCTGATGACCTATAAAGCCCTACTTGATATGGGGGAGGTTACCTATGGAACCATCTCCATCCTATTTCATCGGTCCATCCCACCCAGTCAGGCAGGGAAGTCGTGTTGCAGATCCCATCAGTTAAAGAATTTTGACTTGCAGAGTCCAGAAGGAAAGCCTTCTCTGCTATGGCCCCTGCCCTATGGAATGCACTTCCCTGGAGGTGAGAAGGGCCCTTACCCCCTGGCCTTCCAAAATGGGGTAAAAACTTGGCTCTGTGGCCTTGCGTGGGGAGACAAGCAAAGCACAGCCATGGGGATGGCTGGTGCCCAGAGAGCCCCCCTTTTAATCAGTTTTCTTAATTTTCATTTTCATCCTTGTTTCTTTTAAATTAAAACTTTGAAATTTTGAATTTTAACTAATTTTTACTGTACACCCCTCCCCCCCCAGAGTCCCTCTTGGAGGGACATGGTTTAAAAATTTGAAAAATAAATAAAATAAACATCAATATCAGCAACCTGTTCTGGAAGAATCCTAAGTTTTACTCTCTTATCTAGCAGAGACATAAACGGATTTTCAAATCAGGTCACTGACAGCACAGACACCCACTTTTTCTCCCCTCTTCCCATGCAGTCAGTTAACTGTATAGACTTAATTTTTTTGACACTTTAAGTCTTATTACTTGAGGATGGGAAAATAAACTTGGGAATGTAAAGAGTATAGAAATGATAGAACCAGAATGGGGAAGAGCCTCAACTAAATATCTGGGTGGAAGGGTTGAGCCTTCCAAGAAAATGAACCAAGCACTTTCTAAGCACCATTGTTTTGTACTGTTTGTGCTCAACAGGGAGGAGATAATCAAATCCAATAGTAATCAAAATAATTAC